>JAKGSA010002253.1:5794-21388 GCA_033558755.1 Philaethria dido
TTGCGACAGCCACGTTGACGCAGTTCCATTCAAGGTCTTACTGAGCGCAACAATCAACTCGGATCCTTCTAGCGGGTTATCAGCAAGACAAAGGTCAGCAGTCGAGCACCACGATTGCGGGCCCGCTTCACGTTTGTCTGGATCAAACTCAGGCAGGGTCACGTGATTCTTAGGCCGCGGCACGTTCAGCGGTTGAATGAGTGCACGCTTTTGCTCGTTTTGCATTTCGAACATCATTCGCCACTGTGCGGTATCTAAGCTATCGCCACGTGGTTCTTCATTTGCTCGATTAGATCCCACTTCTGATGTCGGCAGGGGGCCGTATTATTAACCTCGTCATCAACATAGTGGGCGTATAAAATGGGTAATCAGACAAAGAGACAAAGGGAACACAATTAACACAAACACAATTCACAATTTATGAACACGGTTGCCAACTAAACGTAGGTGATAACAGTTCCTAGCTTGGAGAGAACCGATCCGAGGACGACCAAATCGTAAGTCTTCTTGGTCCGGCGCGTCACCCCCACCGGCTAGGCTCTGTTGCTTAGCACGAGCCAATCGCAACGCATTGCGACAGTGCTGCCATCCACCGGAACTCGTGAAGTTATCGGTCCGTATCGACGTCTCCGACATATATATATGCTTATATGTATATATATGCTCCTGCTGTATATATACTGCTCTGCTGTATATGCTGTATAGCGCCTTAACCTATATATATATATTACATATATCCTCCTGTCCATGGAAGCTACTGGCGATGGAGAGCTAAAAAATTATTTATTATTTATATTCCACTGATTTGATGCGAAATATGATGTTTAGCCGGCCGGTGATACATTACTAAAAAACTATAGAAGAGACACAGTATAAATGGCATGCATCAGTAGAGGCGGAGAAGTACCATCTTGTTGGGCTTTCGCCTGTTAACTCTAGAGCACACTGACCATGGCATATATATATATAGATACATATATATATATATATGAGAAGGTACAAATTGTTCGTAGACGTAGGATTATTTAGAAAAATTATTTAGAATTTATGTCACAAATAATCCTAAATCTGAATCTTTAACAACAAGGCACGACAGGTTGTGGGTACAATTATTTTTGTCGGTTGTATATATATATATATATATATATATAATAATTTTACTCTAATTTTGACTTTGTAGTAGCTAGATTTTAATTTTTTGACGAACAATCATATCTGTACAACTTTTTTTTTAATAAAGGAATTTTTTAATAAAAAAAAAATAATATGTATCCTTTTCCACCTTTACACCAAAATACATGCACAAAAGTTTCATGACAGCAAGAGCTTACATTCTACTTATAATATTGGTAAGGTATTATTATAACATAATCACAGGAAAACCCAAATGACATAATGAAATCATTTTTATATTATAAATAAGTCTTGGGAATTTCAAACAGCATCAACTTTTAACAACTTATTATTTAGAAATAACAAATATCCTCTAAAAATAACGCCACACTTAGTGTGAGCCAATAACTTCTAAATCAATTAAAATTGAAATTGAAAATCGGATATGGAAGTAACGTCAGCGATGTTGTCCAGTCGATAGTCTTTGACAGAGTGTTGTGAAAAAGCAGTCCATCCAAACTTCATTCCATAGCCCCATTTTAGTTTTCACATGTTCCCATAAGCTCCTGCATTAACCGGTGACCATCTCTGAGCAATTACCTGAATTTGCTGCCCAGAAATGGATCCCGGCCTCAATGCATCAGATTAAAAAATATTATTGCCTCAAAGGGGCCTCTCTCGTGGCAGGACATTTGGGACCACGCAAGCCTTCCAAAGGACCGGGTTCTTGAACCTGAGAACTTTAAATGAGATACATAATAATAATAATAATGAATAGACTTAAGCTTTTAAATATATTTATATTTTTTTAAGTAAATATATTATATCGTACAAAGATAGTTCCTAGTAGTCTATTGTTAAAGAACTATGAAGCAAATGCATCACTGTTCTATCCATATCTTTAATGTTTGTAAAATCTCTCTATAATAGTTCCTCGATTGTTTTGGAAATTATTAATAATGACATTTCGATATCCACGGTAGTAGTAAACGTCCACTACAATAGTACCTCCATTGTTTTGGAAATTATTAACTATGGTATTTTCTACCTGTAAGAATAAAAAAATAATAGAAACATATAAAGAATATGCAATCATGTAAGAGGCGTTGAGGTTCGACACCCAACACGCAATGCCTCAATTCGGCGGAAAGTGGGGAACGGAGTGTCTTAACTCTAGGTTCCCTCTGCCTACCCTGCTATATGCGGGATACAGCGTGAAGCTATGTATGTATGTATATTAAAAAAATAATATTCCTAATAATAATTATTTTATTATTGTGTGTGTCACATTTCAATAAAGACTTCACATATTTTATGATAGTTTGTCAGTATTAAATTATTTTAACAAGACGTCTAATATTTCTGCATCTATAATTAAATTCATAAACTTAGATAGTTTTTACTTTTTTTACATGCACTGCTACTTACATATCGTTTTGGTCTAGAATGAATCTGAAACAACAAAAATCTGTATCAGGCGTGAATATGTTAATAAATCGAAATGCGTACTCTTGAGCTGTAAACTAAGTTTTTTGTTATTTAAGTAAGCAGCTGAGTATTTAATTAGGTCTTTAATTCTTAATATTAATAAATATATACCGCCTGTCGTGGCGCAGAAACACAACGTGCTGAGGTGTAAACGCACGCGACAGGTTGTGGGTTCATTCCCACTCCAGGAGATGGAATTTTTTGTCAGGTTTGATAACAGAGCAAAGCGCATGGTTCATAATTCAGCGCAATGCCTCAATTTGGCAGAAATAGAAACAGAATTGTAAGAAAACGCAGTGTCTTAACACTGGGGTTCTCAGGTTCCCTCTGCCTACCCTGCTATATGCGGGATACAGCGTCAGTTGGAAAAATAAAAAAAAAATGACTCAGTAAAATCACATTGATTGCAAAATTGCAAGAGAAGCATTTTTGTTTTCAATATAATTATCGTAATAATAACACAGTTTTTTTTATTAACAATAAGTAACAGAAAATTTCTTTAATTGATGATTGAACAACACATAAATGACAACTAATAACAAAGTATTTTTTTTTTTTTTATTGATAGCGGACGGCAAACGAGCAGAAGGACCACCTGATGGTAAGTGGTTACCTTCGCCCATAGACATCTACAACACCAGAGATGTTGTAGATGCGTTGCCAACCTAGAGGATACTGATGGAAGGGGGGACAATGTAGTAGTCCACTATCAGAACCACCACATTTTGGGGAAAGGATGGGTGGGAAAGGGGAAAATCTGGCTTACATGCCATCGAACCGGAACACATCATTAGATATTTGGCGGTTCGTCTTTGACATGATAGTGGTCGCGAGCCAGTCGGAGGACGAACCTCCTACCACCTAACAAAATATGTAACGCAAACGAAGTAAAACGTCTAAATTTCATAAGAAAGCTATTTTGGGTACTTTGATATTTTTCTTGAATATTTTTAAGTTTTAGATATATAGTTATTAACATCCACCGGGGCTCTATAACGTGACCTTCACACTATGATCTAGGAAGCGAGTGTCATCGGAGATTTTTTTTTATATTTAAAACATTTTGTTACTGGATTCGATTAAATGTATGTAATGTATTAAATTATTAACGCCTGTCGTGGCGCAGAGGCACAAGCCTGCGACTGTAAACGCGACAGGTTGTGGGTTCGATTCCCACTCCAGGAAATGGAATTTTTCATTTCCCGGGCTTGGTAACAAGGCAAAGCGCGGCGTTGAGTTCCGCAACTCAGCACGCAATGCCTCAATTCGGCGGAAAGTGCGGAACGGAGTGTCTTAACACTAAGTTCGCTCTGCCTACCCTGCTATATGTGGGATACATCGTGAATCGTATGTATGTATGTGTTAAATTATAAGTTATTAAATGTCAATACTACCTCTTTAGCATCACAGTTAGGACAGGCTTTCTCTGCGTTGCTGAAATAAATATATGATTGTGAGCGCATTTCATTATTTTATTTATAAGCAGTAGATTACGTATAAAAAATGTTTTTATAATATATGTTAAAGTCAAAGTCAAAGTCAAAGTCAAATAATTTTATTCAAAATAAGAAGTTACAAGCTTCATTTTTTGAACGTCAAATAATTTACCACCTGTTCACTAAATTTAATGCCTCAGACCTGAGAAGAACCGGCGCAAGAAACTCAGCGGGACTATTTTTTTTTTTTTTTAAATCATTGCAACATAAATAAAGTCATACTTGTTCTCATCGTGAAAATTTTAAACGAAATTCTTAAAGTTTTAAGATTCAGTTAAATGTAAATAGGAACTGTTCTATGGTCGTTATTAATATATAGTACTAAAATGAATAAAAAATCCAGATTAGACAATAATTTTAAAGAGGGTATTCCCATACTAATTAGATTAAGTTTTGCAATAATATGTTTCAATAATTTAATGTTTAAAAGTGTAATTAAATTATTAAATATTTTAATTTATTTAAACAGATGAGATGAACCTGTAAAATTTCACACTCTCACACTCTGACTTCAAGATTCTTCATGATTCTTCACTTTTTCATGAATATATAAAAAAAACTATATTTTACAACAATTGTTATATACTAAAATTTAAACACTAAAAAATACCTTGTCGGTGCCAACTCCACCACCACCACAAAACCACAAATTAAGAAACATATAATACTAGCTTTGGACATCATTTTCGCACAACTATAACAAGAAAAAAATAACTAAAATATAAACCGAAATTAAGATTATTATACACATATAACTATTTAAATATTTCTATATAAATATGCCTTATTTTGTAATTTAGTATTTATTTAAAATATAACAAAATTTCAGACACTTCGCCACACATCACTTACAAGTAGCTTAATGTACTTATTTTAACGAAAGTTAGAATATATAATATTACTTATCTGACCCGACTATCTGTAGGTCACACTGTTAAAATTGCAGCAGCTTCAGTACATTACAGTGATACACATACAGGGTGGGATAGGGAAAAACCTGGCTTACATGCCATCGAACCGGAATACATCATTAGATATTTGGCGGTTCGTCTTTGGCATGATAGTAGTCGCGAGCCAGTCGAAGGATGAACCTCCTACCACCAAACTACTGAGATACCCGCCTCTTACGCGACGCTACCCAGCGGCGGAGGTGAATCGTATTGTAACCCCGTCCCCTCACGGGGGAAAAAACGATATATTTAGGCTAAAAACGATGAATAACTTTAAATGTAACAAATAATATGAAAAATCGAATATCAAATATATTAAATTTTAAAGTCCATTCCATTGTTCATACATACATACGAGTATAGTGTATAGCGTGTATATGCACTGATTTTGATGACTTTATAGTAAGTGGACTTTATTTTTTTTTTGACAAAACACCTTTTTTTTTTTATTGATAACGGACGGCAAACGAGCAGAAGGACCACCCGATGGTAATTGGTTACCTTCATAGACATCTACAACACCAGAGATGTTGTAGATGCGTTGCCAACCTAGAGGATACTGATGGTAGGGGGGACAATGTAGTAGTCCACTATCAAATCCACCACATTTTGGGGAAAGGATGGGTGGGAAAGGGGAAAATCTGGCTTACATGCCATCGAACCGGAACACATCATTAGATATTTGGCGGTTCGTCTTTGACATGATAGTGGTCGCGAGCCAGTCGGAGGACGAACCTCCTACCACCTAACAAAAATATATGTACAAAGTTTCATGATAATCGGTTGAGTATTTTTGGGATGAGAACGTAACAAGCAAACTTACATTCACATTTATAATATTAGGAAGTATTATCATAATGTAATCACAGTAAAACCCAAATGACATAATGAAATCATTTTTGTACTCTAATTTACATAAATAAGTCTTGGGAATTTCAAACAGTGTCAACAACGACTTATTATTGCGATAACAAATATACTCTAAAAATTACGACACACTTAGTGTGGTAATAACTTCTAAATCAACTAAAAATTGAAATTGAAAATCGGATAGAGTAACGTCACCGATGTTGTCCAGTTGATAGTCGCGGCGAAAAGGGGACGAGCGGTAATGTCGATCGCGTCTTCATATACCCTCGCCATAGATTATAATTTCTTGGAGAATATTTCCCCTACAAATACATATTATTCTTTTTTTATATATTTTTAACGCCTATCGTGGCGCAGAGGCACAAGCGTGCGACTGTAAACGCGACAGGTTGTGGGTCTGATTCTTACCCAGTGTGAAAATGCGTTATTAGTATTTTGATTTCCTGGGTTTGGCAACAAGGCAAAGCGCGGTGCATTGAGTTCCGCCACTCATGCAATGCCTCAATTCTCGGCAGAGAAAGTGGGGAAACGGAAATTGTTGTAAGAGAACGGAGTGTCTTTTAACACTAGGTTCTTCTGTCTCTGTGCCTACCTTCCCCCGCCAGGCGTGATACAGCGTGAAGATGATAAAAAAATACAATAAATCATTTCAAATCAGAATTACTAACTCAAACATTACAATATAATAATATACATACATAACAACATTGTGTAAATGAATTTCCAAAAATTCTGAAAATCAAACATAATTAATACGAAACTGCGGCAAATTATTTTTCTTGCAGTGGTGAAGTCGGTCTTTCACCAGGGCGGGTTGAGGGTTTTTGTACCGGATCTGGCAATGTTTGCGCGCCGAGGACGTTATGTGTAATTGTAGCATTTCGGTGAATTAAGCAAAAGTTTTGATACTCCCTTTCTGTTTGATCTTGCTCTCTACATCACGTATATCAAAAAAATATTAATTATTTTTATTGTTAACAATTATTATAGAATAGAAACAGACGTGGCGCAGAGGCACAAGCAAAAAAAGTGACTGTAAATGCAACAGGTTAGGGGTTCGATTCCCCACTCCAGGAAATGTGTAAAATTTAGTATTTTCATTACTTGGGTTTGGTAACAAGGCAAAGCAAAGCGGCGTTGGAGTTCCGCTTTCTCACTCAAGACGTGCAATGCCTCACCTCTAGGAAAGCGGGAACGGAACGTTGAAAAAGAATGGAGTGTCTTAACACCAGGTTCTATGGTTCTTCTGCCTACCCCCTGGGCTATAAGGTGGATACAGGGCAGCTAAAAAAAAAATATTGTTAACAATTATTATAGAATAGAATAATGACAGTGTTTGCTGTTTAAAAAGTCATAATTATTTCCTTATCATGCCTTTTTTTGTATATTGAAAGTGTTATCCAGCATATAAAGAGTATTTGTCATTTATTACTAGTAAACCTGTTGACGCTGCCAACAACGCGTTGTCTTTGGTAATATATATGTTTCACTTTGTATAAGCATGGATGTCAAACCTGTGATGTGCGTGTAACATTTATTTTATTAATTTAATATACTTTATGTACTATTTAAAAAACAGCAATCTGCACTCCTTCTCTATATAAACTATAAGGGGCTGTTTCATGCCTCAGTCCGCGTAATTTCCGTGTAAAAAATGATAATTCAGTTTTTAAGCTTCATCGCACACTTATATATATATATATGTATATATATATATAAAGAGTAGTAAAGTTATATATATATATATATATATATATATATATATATATATATATATATATATATATATATAAGTAATGTGAAGCAAATTTTATTGTTATATTTTTTAAAGATTCGGGCCTTTGTTTAATCCTCATTTCTATTTACGGAGTACTCATACCATTTTATAATACTTAGTGGTTCTCCTTAAAATAAATCACATTCAGCTAATAAAAAATATTTCTTATAAATTATCAATGATAGAATTAAAATATGCTGACCCTTACATTACTGAAAATATCACTAAAGCAGACAAAAAATATTATAAATTTTGATAGTTTATACAATTCTTATGAACACAGATAAAAAAATATACGTCACGTTTAAAACTTTGACAAATCCCGGCGAATCCGCGCTTCCAGAATCCGACTCTCAAAGGTAATAAGGCAATTTCGATGAAAACTCAAGTAATAATGTGTCGAAACGTTCTCTGGGGCATATTATTGTATTCCGCAATGGCGATTTCGCAGATGATCGGAATACCGAAACGACTGGGCGAACAGACGTACAACATCATAATTTTATCTCCACATACCAAATATGATAAGAGACTGACATAAATGGCAATAAAGACAGATTTGCGCACTAAGTTGTACTTTGCTTTCTGCATATCAATATTATTCATTTCGGACACAAGACTTTGTAAGACTTTTGAAATATTATAAAGTGAGTATTATACAATCTAAATATAGTCATGGTATATCATTATAGTTTGTTAGTGTAATCTTTCTCAAATAAATTTAAACTGCTACTCCTGTAATTTTTCCAAGTATAGAATTAAGTTGGTACTTAGGTAGGTATTCAGGTCCGTTCAAAATAATAACTACAAGTTCCATTTCATCCTCACAGTATTTTATCATTACTCTTCAATACAATAGCGTAATGAAGAAGGATAATGATATCTCATTTATTCAAAGTCAAAGTCAAAGTCAAATAATTTTATTCAAAATAAGAAGTTACAAGCTTCATTTTTTGAACGTCAAAAAATTTACCACCGGTTCACTAAATTTAATGCCTCAGACCTGAGAAGAACCGGCGTAAGAAACTCAGCGGGACTATTTTTTAATTTTTTTTTATATTCGACAATGGTTTACAATTCTTTATTATTGGCAATGATACCTTTGAAACAGACTGGAGCGAGCATTTCATTCCCAAATTCATTTCATTCTAGTCTACGTCAGAATAGTAGATACTTATCATAGAAAATGAATAAACTCCGAACAAACGAAAACGTACGTACGGTCAGTACAAAATAGCGTATTCAAGATGATATGCTAACATTGTTACACATTAAAGCACTTATACGATAACGTTTCTTTGGTAAATTGAGTTTTGAAAAGCAAAATAATTTTCAGATAGAACTCGGAGTGTAGAACATGGAGTAAATTTATTATTTGAACGGCGGTCCACGGACAAAGGATTTAGCTTTGTTGAATTATGCAAATAAATTCACCATTCTGTAACATTTGTTGAAAATGTCTTTATTTCGGGTGATTTCTTAAAAGGCCCTCAAGACTAATCCCGCTTTAGGCTGTTGAATGTTCTAAGTGAAACGAATGTTTACTCGTACACCTGCCCAGATTCCGACGTTTATGTAACGATTCTTGAAACCTTTAACATTTTACTAATAAAGAGGAGGACCTAAAAGCGCTGCTTTTAAATGTTAAGTTATAATTATTCCCTGAACGACTGACAGACAACGCACAGCCATAAATGGAAAAACGTGTTTTTGTGTTTTTTCTGTCGAAACTACGAGAGATAGAAATGAAATTAGTTGTTACGAATAAAACTTATACTCAAAATCCACGCGAATGAAGCTGTGGAAGACAACTAGTGGTTACAATAATATGCGATGTAGGTACAAATTGTATCATGTACGTAGTTAATTTTTCGATAAAAACGAGTCTACATAATTCAATTCTGACTTCAGTATATTATTACGTAATAGTACAGTACCAGGGGCGTTAAAAACGTTAACAATCTCGAAAAGAAGAAAATTAGCTTATTCATTTTGAAAATGTACGCCGCAATGTCCTAAATTTGTAAGTACATCGGAGAAAGTCTTTCAATTTACAATAAAGCACTTTTTCTTCAAATATTCATCATAATCTGCTTAATTACTTAAAACTAACTTGTGTGTTTCAATAATAGAAGAATTTTATTTAATTTGAATAAAGAAATATTATGTAAATTCTTTTATTTTTTATTTATTTATTTATTTATTAACTTCACGCTGTATCCCGCATATAGCAGGGTAGGCAGAGGGAACCTGAGAACCTAGTGTGAAGATACTCCATTCTCTTTCCACAATTTCGTTCCCCACTTTCCGCCGAATTAAGGCATTGCGTGTTAAGTGGCGGAACTCAACGCCGCGCTTTGCCTTGTTACCAAACCCAAGAATTGAAAATAGTAAATTTTAAATTTCCTGGAGTGAGAATCGAACCCACAACCTGTCGCGTTTACAGTTTCACGCTTGTACCTCTGCGTCACGACAGGCGTTTTTTTATTTAATTATTAATAATTTAGTTTAGTAATCGATTTCTCTTTTTTTAATTCTATACCGTAATTTGTGTTACATTATTATATATAAAAGTATTATTCATAATATTTAGAATTCATAATATGTTTTTATTATAAAATCAAATGCACTACTTTTAAATAGGTAGAGATTATTATTTATGTTATTCATAACACATTCCCGCAAAAATCATTCAATTTCATCTTCCCCCTGAGAGATCCGAGGCAAAAGCTCCGGGCAATGTACTAAAAGTACTGATTGTGATGTGTCATACATTTTACCACAGTATTTTACAATTTCAGTGATGTCTTACATACAAGATGTAGTTTACTTTTTAAGCCTAGTAGTTGTCACATCAGGGGTATCTTTATAATTTTAAAAGCATTTTTTCCTCAGTTGCTGGTGATAAAATTATATTTTATAAGAACTTACTTACTTACTTACTTAGCTTGATGCTATATCCCACACATAGCAGGGTAGGCAGAGGGAAATTAGTGTTAAGACACTCCGTTCCCCACTTTCCGCCGAATTGACACATTGCGTGCTGAGTGGCAGAACTCAACGCCGTGCTTTGCCTTGTTACCAAACCTAGGAAATGCAAAATTCCATTTCCTGGACTGGGAATCGAACCCACAAACTGTCGCGTTTACAGTTGCACGTTTGTGCCTCTGTGCCACGACAGGCGTTTATTTTATCAGAAAAAACCTCCATATTATTTTCTAGTTTTTTTTGTGTGCTTTCAAAAATATTTCGCAAGCTTCAAAAGTACTAGAAATTCATCGATGTAACGAGTTTTTAATTTTATTGTTCAAAACTGCTGTCTTGGTAAGATTTTTCTTATTCTATAGAAACTTATTGAATGGCGCTTTTTTGTCTCTTTAATATAATAGCTTTAGGAAAATACTCATCTCATAAATACTACCACTATGTCATTTAGATCCTTCTTCTAACATGAATTCCGTGTATGCGCTATCGAAACATACACACTTTTTTTCAGGTTTTTTTATTGCCCATTGTCCCTCTGGCACTTAACTAGAGATTTTTGTATCTTAATTTTATTATTATTATTATTTTTAATTACATACTACAGAGATAAATACAGGCTGTATTATTTTTCCCTACCTATATAATTATACTAATACTGCAGCTTGCTTTTGGAAGTGTTTCTAATGATTATGATTCAACTTATCTCTTTCTACTTATATAGGTTCAAAGCGTGAACCTGAAAATCCTCAATGGGGAATGACAAAGAGAACCTAACGTTGCCGACTCTATTCTCACTTTCCGCTCCGTTCAGTGCCGGTGTTGGTCACTTTGCAGTTAGATATGGACGAACTCAGCGCATACTTTGCATTACATTTTGCTAGAGATGGGCCAAGTGATTGAACCATTGCGTTTAAAGTCTATTTACAAGTATAATTGTAATACCGTATATTTATTTACTCTTCCTTAAAAACAATATTAAATCATTTTTTGGTATTATGTACTGATAATACGTTTCATTTGACACCTGTCGTGGCATGGCTTCGCGTGTCACTGTGTAATGAAGTGGGGTTCGTCCACTCCAATAAATGGAAGTTTTCATTTCTGGTTTGGTAGCAAGGCAAAAGCGCGGCGTTAAATTCCGCCACTCAGCACACAATTCCTCAATTTGGCGGAAAGTGGGGAGCGGAAATGTTAAAAGAGAATGGAATGTCTTAACAATAGGTTCTCTGGTTCCCTCTGCCTAACCTGCTTTATGCGGGATAAAGCGCGAAGCTAACGAACTTGTATGGAGTCAAATATTACAGACAATTGTTTCAGACACTAATGTTAAAGTGACATCTAAGGTCTAGCAAAATAATATTGCTAGGTTTAGTTTACTTAAAAAGCTTGTCTAAACACTAAGTTCTTTTTTAACACACTTTTATTAGTTTGATATTGTATCTATGTTTTTTTTATTTTTTTTTTATGGATAACTGATGGCAAACGAGCAGAAGGACCACCTGATGGTAAGTAGTTACCTTCGCCCATGGACATCTACAACACCAGAGGCGTTGTAGATGCGTTGCCAACCTAGAGGATACAGATGGAAGGGGAGGACAATGTAGTAGTCCGCTATCGGAACCACTACATTTTGGGGAAAGGATGGGTGGGATAGGGGAAAACCTGGCTTACATGCCATCGAACCGGAACACGTCATAAGATATTTGGCGGTTCGTCTTTGATATGATAGTGGTCGCGAGCCAGACGGAGGACGAACCTCCTACCACCAAGCATATGTATGTATCTCTGTAGTGGAAAGTTTGAACGTGATTTAGATTGACTTTGAAACGTCGGATTAATTTGAATTTTTGCTACTGATCATTCTTAATAGACCTACATTAATCGCTTAATTAAAGATAAGAATTACTTATTTAAGGTTCAAATAATAGTACTTGAAAATAATTACAAATTTTATTATTATGAGTGTTTTTAAAACAAAACACAAACATAATGAAAGTAATATTACTATGATATATATTTCTATATTTGAGGTTAGGTTTTAAAATAATTCTAAAGTTATTTTAAGTGCTACAGAACAAATCAACCAAATCGAAACGAATACCTGGAGGTAAGTGAGAAGTAAATACAATAGTGCGATCTGCTAGACGTCTTTAGATTTGTTTTCATAGTGATTGAGATTCGCTAACCGGCATCCCGTCGATAGCTGTGTAAACCACACTATGATTGTATACTAACATTTTAACATTATCCATATTCGATTTGTGTACCTAATACCTATGGTGTATTTACGGAAGTTCTTATAGGTTAGTATTAAACACGCCGTCGTGGCGCAGAGGCACAAGCGTGCGACTGTAAACGCGACAGGTTGTGGGTTAGATTCCACTCCAGGAAATAAAAATGCTAAATATTTTTTAGTATTTTTATTTCTTCTCTCTGGTAACAAGGCAAAGCGGGGCGTTAAGTTCCGCCACTTAGCACTCAACACGGCGAAAGATGGGAACGGAAATGTTAAATTGAACGGAATGTCTTGATACTAAGTTCTTCGGTTCCCTCTCCCCACTCTGCTATGTGCGGGATACAGCGTGAAGCTACAGCAGCAGCAACTGAACAGACTTAACTAATCGTAAAAGGTGGTTGGATCTATTTTTTGTCTCTGAAATTTTCACCAGTGGAATTGATTGCCCTCAATTAATAAATAAATTTAATATACGTGTACCAACAAGGCCTCCTCGTTATAAAATAACCCCCATCTGTCCGATTAATGTTAAATACAAAATCTTAAATATTTTTTTGAACGTCACACTTTTGCTATTTTTTTTTTGCGTTTTTCTCTTTCTTATCTTATTATTCGCAATTTGGAATTTATTTTGATTTAACTAAGCGTGATGTATCTGCCTATGAGTGTTTGTTACACCTAGATTAAGTCCTGTGTACTGAATATGTAAACAAACGTTGGTGGATCAATAAATAAATAAATAAAGAAACTTTAATTGGTACACATTAATAGTATAAGATGATAGAATATTTGTATTATTTTTGTTCCTATCGTTCCGCAATGGAACGGAGTCTGACTGTAAATGCGATTGGTTGGGATGAATCTACACTCGAAGGAATAATTATATTCAAATTATTTCCTTTCTCAGCTCTACTAAGATAAAGCACGAGTTCTTTCTTTAGAGAGAAGAAATCCAACAACACATTGCAAGTAACTAGATGAAGGAACCATTTTTTTAATCAAATCTTAAATCATTTCTTATCAACGAGACAATTCTACTAACCCTATCCTACTAACATTATAAATGCGTGAATGGTTTATTACTCTTTCACCCAGAAACTACACAGTCGCAGTGAGGTTATACATCAGAATAACAGAAGATCTACAATTTATACAGATTTTAGTAATTATCAGCACAACAACAAGCTGCGAGCAAAGCCAGTAATATATGTCTATATATTAATACCGAAATGAAGGAAAAACTTTGGATCTCTTTTTAGGAAAATTAAGTGGACAGAGGAGAATGAAACTTGGTACACTAATAGTTTATATAGCGAAAGAGTGAACAATGATAATATCTTTTTAAATGAATGTATAAAAAATATATTAAATTAATAAAATAAACGTTACACATATTACCATGGTTTCACATCCATGTTTATATAAAGTGACATGTGCATTGATAGACAACGCGTTGTTAACGCGTCAACGGGAACTCTAGTAGCGATAAATCGGTGCTTTAAATAAAAATAAGTTAGACCACTTTTGTTATACCGGACTGATTTCAATATATTTGAGAAATTAATATGTCTATCATTTGATAACGTTCTCGATTCTTGATAGCGAGTGAGTGCGATGTGTATCTCACATAGATTAAACAACTGATAATTATAGCTTTCAGGTACAATTATTTTATTACTATTATGTTATAATGGACTACTAGACCCCCTACTAGATGGACCGACGACCTAGTCCAAATTGCGGGAAAGCGCTGGATGCAGGAGGCATCCAGTCGTGCTACATGGCGATCTATGGGGGAGGCCTATGTCCAGCAGTGGACGTCTTCTGGCTGACGACGACGACGATGTTATAATGTTATCGTATGTATATGCGTATATCTAGTATGTATTATTTTTTTAATACATTTTTTTTTTGTTTTTCTCTGAATAATCTAGTAATTCTTCTATTATATGTATCATTGGTCTGTCATTAAGCTTATAAATATGTCACTAATTTGTATTTGAAGGGGCAAAGATGCTGGCAGCTGTGGCACAGTTTATACTAGTACAGCTGCCGACGCTTACCTCTAGAAAAAGAAAGAAAATTGTTATCTGATGTAGAAACAGAACCTAGAGTTTAATTTGAAACATGTATATTTTGTTATAATAAATTATTATTATTATTAATGTTTCTTCAATCAACATTTTTTCTCGCATAGCAAGGTAGGTAGAGAGATTTAGTGTCAACATACTCCGTTTTGTCACTGTACGCCAGAATTCGAGGAAATTCAACGCGGTGCCTTATCGGGTGCCTAATTTAAATATATATTAAATATATTGTAATAATATCTTAGCTTTATCATTTGGGTTTTACTGTGATTACGTTATAACAACATTTACATGAAACTAGCTATTACCCGCGGCTTCACTCTTACTAATAATCAATTAACAGGTTTGGCGTGACAGTAATAAACTTTTTTTTTAATGAAGGATGACAAACTGCAGAATGACCACCTGATGGTAAGTCACCTTCGTCAATGGACGTTTACAATACCAAGTTGTAAATGCGTTGCCGACCTAGTGTTCAGATGGGAAGGAGAGGTAATGTAGTGGCCGCGGCAGTCCGCCATTTGGATCGCCACCACATTCTAGGGAAAGGATGGGAGGGAATAGCGAGAACCTGGCTTACATTTCATCGAAC
>JAKGSA010002254.1:0-21384 GCA_033558755.1 Philaethria dido
GAAGCTGTCTGGTTCATCGTAAACCCACTCGGAGCAGGAATAAGTAGTGTTGGCTGCACATGTATGTAATCCTTCTGAATCATCCTTACATCTATAATAATATATTAATTTTGTTATAAAAAGCATTACCGCCTGTCGTGGCGCAGAGACACAAGCGTGCGTTTGTAAGCGCGACATTGTAGGTTCGATTCCCATTCCGGAAATGTAGTATTTTTATTTCCTGGGTTTGGTGACAAGGCAAAGCGCGGCGTTGAGTTCCGCCATTCAGCACGCAATGCCTCAATTCGGCGGAAAGTGGGGAATTGAGTGTCTTAACACTAGGTTCTCCGATTGCCTCTGCCTACCCTGCTATATGCGGGATACAGCGTGAAGTTAAAAAAAAGAAAAAAATATGGTGGTCATTTTACGACATTTGTGAGGACGGTAGAGTACGAAATTTGGCACTATTAAAGTTTATATGTAAAAGAAGGGCAGAAAACGTTATCTGCAATAATGTGATAGCTACTTAGAAATAGATTAAATTATTAAAATACATATTACACACACTACTATTGGTTGGACACTCACTTTTATGTTATACAAAATAACATATCCGTTGCTAAGGCAAACCAAACCAAACCGTAAACAGGGTCTCTAGTATCACTAATAATTACAAACACAAGTAACAAGATGTCATCCTTATATTAATACGTGAAGCAAAAGCTTTAAATTCTATTTATGTAAATAAGATGGACGGAGTATTTTACAGGGATTATTTTACTGTGTCCAATATAAAATGAAAAAAAAATACATACATACATACATAGTTTCACGCTGTATCCCGCATATAGCAGGGCAGGCAGATTGAACTTGAGAACCTAGTGTCATCCTAGTGAGAGACACTCCGTTCTCTTATGATCTGTTTTTCACTTTTCGCCATAATGAGCCATTGCATAGCGAACCTCAATGTGTATAAATACGCAACTTAATGATTATAAATATTTAATATTTTCATTTTCTGGAGTGGGATTCGAACCCACAGCCTGTCGCGTTTACAGTCGCACGCTTGTGCCTCGGCGTCACGACAGTTGTGTATATATATCTGTACTTAGTTATTAAATGTATTATATAAATTCTAGCAGATTGGTGTAAATTGTTTGGTCAGAGAATAAAAACAATTTTTAACCGATTTCAAAAAAGGAAGAAAGGAATATATATATATATATATATATATATATATATATATATATATATATACTTATTATATAAATAATGAGTATATTGCATACATGTAATTCATTACCACGGCCATATTAGAAAGTCAAGTTCATAGTTTATGAATATTTCTATTATTATTGTAGCTAGAAGGGCCGCGTAATACACCTCACGTTCACTTTACGGTTAGGTCACCACAAACTAATTTAAACTCTCATTTAGACGCTTTTTATTATAGCTATTTAAATTAATTAATAAGATGGCGTCCAACATTTATTAATACTTCATCCACTTTTTTACTGCATTTTCGTATTGAGGCCTTAAATGCAACCTCTTGTCATATGTCCTTCGTAAGATTTGCAACAACTCAACACGCAATGCCTAAATTCGGCGGAAAGTGGGGACCGGAGTGTCGTAACACTAGGTTCTCAGATTCCCTCTACCTACCCTGCTATATGCGGGATACAGCGTGAAGCTAACAACTGTTACAACTATAACCTGCATATGTATTAAAATTGATTTCTTTTTATTTATTAATATTCCATGTATTCAGGGAGAGCGGCTCAGGGATGTGACTTGCGACCTAAGTGTAGGGTTAAGGGACCATATTGAAAACCCCTTGTTTCCACTGCCTGGGTATCTTTCTCTACCTAACTATATATATTATATTTGTCTAGGTATGTAATTAAGTCAATGAAGTATTATCGTGGATAATACTATAAGCAAAGACATTGAAGAGTGTCTCGTGTGACACGCATGAGCTAAGATTTTATAGTAATCATGCAGATTCGTGTAAAGTAAATTTATTGCTAGCTTCACGCTTTTTTCTGCATAGCAGGGAAAACTTAGCGTCGAGATGCTTTCTACTGGAAATCGTTACAATGCGTGTTGAGTGGCGGATCACAATGCTTTGTCTTGTTACCAGATCGAGGCATCGAGCCCACAATTGATCGTGTTTACAGTCTCTCCCTACGCGTTTCCTCTTGCGCCAAGATGATCCCTATTTTTTATTGTTCTGTGACTAAAATTCAAAAAGAGATGGTAAAAGCAATCTTTCAAAATTAAAGATTAAATCATATAATGATGAAACTGACGATGATATTAAAAAACTTCACAAACGTATTTATTATATCAACAATTAAGATTAAAGTTATTTACTCAATGACTGACTTAACTAACTTTGTACTAAATCAGGGGTGAACAACCTGTTTTTGTAATCTATCTAAATTCGATTTTTTGTCAGTTCTTAATAACATTCGAAATTGTAATAATGTTATAAGCATTAAGTTACAACACATAAGATTTTAACAAAAGAAAAGGAAACCAACCAAGTGAAAGACTTGTGAGACACTAGGTTCTTATGTCAAAACACTCTGTTCTCCACTTTTCGCTTGAATCATACATACATACATACATAGCTTCACGCTGTATGCCGCATATAGCAGGGTAGGCAGAGGGAACCGGAGAACTTTGTGCTAAGACACTCCGTTCCCCACTTTCCGCCGAATTGAGGCATTGTGTGCTGAGTGGCGGACCTCAACACTGCGTTTTGCTTTGCGTTTGGTAACTCAGAAAATGAAAAATGCCGTTTCCTGGAGTGGAAATCGAACCCACAACCTGTCTCATTTACAGTTGCACGCTTGTGCCTCTGCGCTACCACAGGCGTTGTATCTTACGGACTTTTGTTTAGCTTCACGCTGTATCCCGCATATAGCAGAGTAGGCAGAGTGAACTTGAAAACCTAGTGTTAAGACACTCCGTTCCCCACTTTTCCTACCCTACGACGTAAATTTAAATCATTTAAACGTAATTATTCCCCAACTAGACATATAACACATATTCACCAACGTTTACGCACCTCTAGTATTTATGTATCTATCTACAAACATAGTTATATATGTCAGCTGTTTGCAATCGCCTCACTAACTGTCGCCTAAAGGTCATCAGTTCAAATATCGCACGACTGATTGTTCAAGCATTAAATGATTATATAAATCTATAATTAGATTGCAATACAAAAAATACATTGTAGAAATAGTGACTAGTAGTTTCGAAGTAAAACGCAATATCCTGCATATTTCTGTTCCCATAGCAGTTTTTAGAAATCCTCTTTTAGCGCTCCCCTACACTCCTCAAGAAGCATTTTTTTTTAACTTCACGTTATATCCCGCATATAGCAGGGTGTTAGCCTAGTGCTAAGACACTCCGTTCTCTTTCAACAAATCCGTTCCCCACTTTCCGCCAGATTGAGGCATTGCGTGTTGAGTGGCGGAACTCAACGCCGCGCTTTGCCTTGTTACCAAACCCAGAAAATGAAAATATTTCATATACTGGAATCTACTACCCAAGAAGCTTACATAAATGCAACATACATTTAAGCCCTCTATCGTCAGTAATTTCGGCTGTGCGTTGTCTGTTAGTCACTGAGTAACGGAACCGCGTCATATGTATTGATTGAATACAATTGTACTGAATACAATTTTTTTTGTTAATTCATAAAAAAATATTACAGCGTCACCCTTCTTTTTCGATAGCAGGGTGGTCCGAGAGAACGTAGTGTTAAAGCAGGCAGGCTGTTTTTATACGTATTTAGTGGATCAAATAGAGATACATACATATATACATTTAATTTAATTCGTTATTCACTTTTTTTTCACTTAAAGAGAATATGCGCAATATAATACAACTTTTTTTAAAGATAAACATAAAAAGAAAAATATAAGTAATATTTATAAAATTTATTAATTATTTAATTTCTTTGTTTTGAAAAAACAAAGCACGGTTAAGTTTCGCGACTCAACACGCGATATATCGAATTTATGTTATGGAAATAGGAAAAAGGAGTGTTTTAACACTAGATTATCTCTCCTATGCAGGATAAAACGTAAAGCTTTTTATTATTATTATTATTTTTTTTTAACTTCACGTATTATCCCGCATATAGCAGGGTAGGCAGAGGTAACCTGAGAACCTAGAGTTAAGACACTCCGTTCTCTTGCTGAGATTAATAAACTTGCTTACCTATAAGTAACTTCCTCCGCAGCGAATACAAAATTAGAACAATATAAGGAGTTTGTGAAAAACGCAAAAAACACTAAACATATGATCTCAACGTGATATCGACTAAATATTCCATATTTATCCAAAACATCGTCGAGATCCACTTTCTTTTCACTCTCCGCTTTGCTTGCAATCATTTTGAATTATATTTTTTTTCACTAAATATATATAATTTACACTATTTGATATTTAAATATTCATTATATTTATAATTAAGTGTTAACATTAAGTAACTAACAAAGCGACGTTCTTTATGGTTTATACCACAACAAATGACTTGCAAACAACGTTTAGAATACCTTTCGAAGGTTACTTGATTTTCATGGTCGGTAAACAAATATGAAATGAAATATAAAATAGGTCAGTCTTGGCGTAGAGGCACAAGCATGCGACTGTAATTGTGACAGGTTGTTAGTTCGATTCCCACCCCAGGAAATGGAAATATTTAAAAGTTTATTAAATATTTATTAATCTTAAGCATTTATATTTCCTCGCTCTGGTAATATGGCATATCGCGGCGTTGTGTTCGGCACACAATTTCTAAATTTTGCTGAAAGTGGGGAACGGAAATCTTAACAAAACGGAGTGTCTTGGACACCCACTTCCCGCTGAATTGAGGCATTGCGTGCTGAGTGGGGGAACTCAAAGCCGCGCTTTGCCTTGTTACCAAGCCCAGGAAATGAAAATTTCCATTTCCTGGAGTGGGAATCAAACCCACAACCTGTCGCGTTTATATTTGCACGCTTGTGCCTCTGCGCCACGACAGACGTTTAAATTTAAATGTAAAAGTCTCTATTTGACGTTTTCCAAAACATGTTTTTTTAAAATAGGTCACTATAATTCTAAAGGTGCGATATATGTATTATATTTTTCTACGAAACAATAAAAACTCGTGAAAACAGTAATTTTGCTTATACTTTACCATAACAGTACTCTACTGTATTGAACTGTACTGTACTGAACTGTATTTTATAATCGAATTATTTATAATTGTAATTCATATTAATGAACAAGAAACTTTACTTAAATTACAAAAATTATGAGATAATTCCACAATTTCCAAAAATAAAATACAATTGCATTAACGTGTGAATAAGCGGTATTTTAGGTAATTGATTAATTAGTAGGTTACAGGTACTATAAGAATTTTTATTACGTTTTGACCTTTCAGTACATTAATGAAAAAAAATAGACATACAAAAAATTACTTTTTTTTTCAGTATCACGCATTTTTATAGTAGGGTACATGGGGAGAAATAATATGTAAGATATTTTTATTCCGTCACATTTACGGTCGTGGTACAGTAGGACAATATCTGACATTTCTCTGCTGGTAAAAATAAGCGTAGCGTTGAGTTCCGCCACTCAATACGCAATGTGTCCAATTATAGCAGGAAGAGGGGAACGGAGTGTCTTGAGAACGCAGTGTCTTGAGAACGGAGTGACTTTAGAACGGAGTGTCTTGAGAATGGAGTGTCTTGAGAACGGAGTGTCTTGAGAACGGAGTGTCTTGTCACTAACTCTGTTTCCGTTATGGATGATTAAAACGAGAATATGAAAATAAAAGTATCATAAAATTATTCAACACTCAATATGGAGTGAAGGTAGTTCCGAATACGTGTAATGCATATTTTAATATAAAAACGTCTACATATTAAAGACACTTCCTTATATACCTTCATAATGTTTAGCATCCGTTTTGCCTTACAAGAAATAATTGTAACCTTAATGGTTCAGTGGATAAATGCAGGAGTTCTTGGTTTGATTCTCGAGTAAGGCAATTTCACTGTCTTAAATAATTATAGTTAAAAAATGGACAATCGTTCTTCTTACAATATTTAGAGCTTCATTATACTAAATAACAGGGTGGTCAAAGAGACCCTAGTGTGAAGACACTCCGTTTATCACTGCTTAGTCTGTTTAGTTCATACAAACATAACATTTAAATGCCTCACTTACACACAGTGCCTCAATTCGGCGAAAAGTGGGGAACGGAGTGTCTTAACACTAGGTTCCCTCTGTATACCCTGCTATATGCGGGATACAGCAACATATAATATAAAATATTATAACAGATTACTATTTGTAAAGTACATCGACCTTAAATTCTGTTATTCAACCCGCAAAGTTAATGTCGATATGTCTGGCTATCTTGCTATATAAAACCGTGAAGCTGCAAAAAAGTTAATATAAGAAATATTATCAATATCTGTTAATATATAATTATCAATAATAGTCGGATAGTGGGAAACGGAAATATTAAAAGAGAACGGAGTGTCTTAATACTAGGTTCTCTAGTTCCCTCTGCCTACCCTGCTATGTACGGAATGCAGAGTGAAGCTAAAAGAAAAACAATATTTGTTTGTTTCGTATTTGTACTTCCAGAACATTGAACCTAGGACAACCTTCATTAGTTACACTCTTTGTAAATAAGATTATTATTACAAAGAGACAAAAGAAATATTCAAACCTTTAACACCTGCAAAGAAGCCAACTGCGTTAAGTTAGTACATATTGACAATTAACAATATATAATAGATTATTAATTCAATTATCACATTGTATTCATATGTAATGTGATATAAAAAAACAGTATCATGCCGTTTCTCCTTATAGCAGGGTAGTCGGATAAAACCTAGTGTCAAGACACTCCGCTCTCTACGTTAGAGGTGTTTTTTTTTTAACTTCACGCTGTAACCCGCATATAGCAGGGTAGGCAGAGGGAACCAGAGAACCTAGTGTTAAGACACTCCATTCGCTTTCAACAATTCCGTTCTCCACTTTCCTGGCGGAACTCAACGCCGCGCTTTGCTTTGTTACCCAAGAAATGAAAATACTAAATTTTACATTTCCTGGAGTGGGAATCGAAACCACAACCTGTCGCGCTTACAGTCGCACGCTTGTGCCTCTGCGCCACGACTGGCGTCAAAGGCCAAACTTAAGGCAAGCAAAGGCGTTGAAAGCAAAACCTAATATAGCGGGTTGTGCCAGACAAAGGGAGAAAATGAAAATGATTTAAATACAATCATTCCCCGAGTAGTAATGGAATCCACAATCAATCGTGTTTTAAGTTAGATGTTATCTCACGCTACGATGACCTCAGTGCATATCGAGAATCCCTACTTAATATTTTAAATGTGAATGTAAGCTTGTTACGCTTTCACGCCAAAACTACTGAACCGATTATCATCAAACTTTGTATACATATTCTTAGAGACATTGAAAGGACACAGGATAACTAAAAAATATATATATATTTTGGCAGTCATGATTGTTCGTTAAAAATCTAGCATCTTGAAAGCCATAAAATTAATGCATATACTTATTATACTCTATAGTATGTAGTATGGACTGCTATTTTCCGCGCGAGCAAAGCCACGGGTAACTTATTAGTACGGTACGGGTAACTTATTTAGTTTTTTTTTTTTTTAAACTTCACGCTGTATCCTGCATATAGCAGGGTGAGCAGAGGGAACCTGAGAACCTAGTGTTAAGACACTTCGTTCTCTTACAACAATCCTGTTCCCCACTTTCCGCCGAATTGAGGCATTGCGATTGCTGAGTGGCGGAACTCAACGGTGCGCTTTGCCTTGTCACCAAACCCAGGAGTGGGAATCGAACCCACAACTTGTCACGTTTACAGTCGCACGCTTGTGCCTCTACGCCACGACAGGTAACATTTAGTAAATATATATATTCGTATATACAATATATATATTGTTTTTTTTGCTTCACGCTATATCCCGCTCATAGCAGGGTAGGCAGAAGGAACCTGAGAACCTAGTGTTTAGACTCTCCGTTCTCTTTTAACAATTCATTGGGATTGCGTAGGCATTGCGTGCTGAGTTGCGTAACTCAACGTCGCGCTTGTTACCAAACCCAGGAAATGAAAATACTAACCTTTTACATTTCCTGGAGTGCGGATCGAACCCACAACCTGTCGCGATTACTGTCGCAAGCTTGTGCCTCTGCGACATGCATAACGGCGGCTAATATAAAATAAATTGTAATTTCAATGATCATATTGTATTCATAATTTATGACATAAAACTGTTTTTGGCATTTTATATTGTACATTAACTCCTTCATTTATATACAATTGAGACGCTATCTGTAGGTCGTGGGGTCAAATCCCATTTAGGGAAATATTTCTATTGTATTTGTTAACCGATTTCAAAAAGTTATTTAAGTTTCCCTTGGGATGCAATTGTTGCGGAATTTATTTAATCTGTATTTAAACCTTTAAATACAGAGGAAAGTGAGAACAGAGTGCCTGAACACTTAACTTAAGTATTTTAAAATAAAAAAAGTCAAATCCACGACCCCATGATTTCCTCAACAATTGCATCCCAAGGGACACTCCCTACAATAGGGGATCCATAAAATGTTTTATTAAGTAAATCCAAAAAGTACATATAACAATATGAAGTTATGTAGGACATGTTAACAAACGGGGTCCCCTCAAGTAGTATTATGCAAAGAAGACGGCATATAAATGTAATTTACTTCGCCCCCTACCTACCTACTATCGGACGAACAATTGGTGTGTATGTAGCTTTATGTTTTTGGACAGGAATTTGTATGAAATATATATATTAATAACTATTTTAACGCATTAAATTTCCATTCTTTTTTTTATGATTGATAGGCTAACGTTTGACCGCATCAAAGTCTGAGAGTAAGCATTAATGCGGTCTACGATGATGCACGTTTGCCTAGAAAGAACCTATTGACTCTTGATTTGAAGACCCCAAATTATATGACTTAGGAAAAAACAGTAGCCGGCAATGAGTTTTATAGTTTCGCTGTGCGAATAAAGAATGGAAATCAATCGGAAATTATCATTTTCTTGATCGAGTAAGGCAAGCCACAACGAAGGGCCAGGCGATACCTAGGTTAGTAACAATTCAAGGATAGAGGGAACAGGGTGTCTAGACACTAATTGCTTGAAGAATAAAAAAAAATGTTAAGAAATTGCATAATCCGAATATCGAATCCACCACCCCATGATTTCCCTTGAAACGAATCCTTAACAATTGCATCCCAAGGGACACTCTCTAATAAATCCCTTAAATCGTTTTGTTAAGTAAATCCAAAAAAGTACGTATAACAATATAAAGTTATGTAGGACATGTTAACAAACACAGACAGTTTTTGACAGTTGCCTCACAATACATTTACGAAAATGTGATATATGTTAGAAAAAATATTAATAATTTTACCAAAATTGGCGATATGCATGGTATTAATACAAGAAATAGGCTTAAACTTGTTGCGCCTTTAACTCGACTGCATCGAGTCCGTAATTCTTTTATGGGACAATGTGTACGTTTTTACAATAGGATCCCAGAAAACGCCCAAAAATGTTCTATATCGCAATTAAAAAAAAATTGTGAAAAGACGTATGTGTGTTAAAGGTTATTACTTAATTCATGATTTTATAAATGATAACATGCCTTGGGAATGAAATACTTGCTCCAGTTTATTTCAAAGTGAACTTTGAATTATTTGATTTTGATTTTGAAACAATTTATTATATTCATTTCCTCGCTCTGGTCAAGAAAAAGCGCGGCGTTGAGTTCTGTCCTTCAACACGCAATGCCGCAATTCGGCATTAGTGGGCTTTAAAGGCTTACTAGAATGGAGTCTTAACACTAGGTTCCCTATGCCTACCTTGCTATGTGCGGGATATGCGTGAAGGTAATAAAAAAAATGTTAACAAAAGGGGTCCCCTCAAGTAGTATTATGCAAAGAAGACGGCAAATAAATGTAATTTACTTCGCTCCCCTTACTTATCTACCGACTATTGGACGAAGGATGTGCCCTCCCAAAGTTCTTGCAACTCCCTAATTGAATTACTATCGCGTTCGTGAAATGTGTTCGTGGAGTTGATTTTATCTTGTGCTGACTTGTGCTAATTGTTTTATTCATTATTTTTGTAGCTTCACTATTTTCTCTTAATGTCATATGTGTGTCTAGTGTCTAAACACTCCGTTTATTTTTTTTTATATTTATTCTGATAACTACGGACACGTGGTCCGTAACTTTTGTCAACTTTCACAATATTTTCATATCACTTAACTAAGCTTAGAAAATAAGATATTTTTCTTTTTCCAAAGAGAGTCCAAGTATTTTAGTTGCCTACCTAATATATTATTATTACTTATAGTACTTAATATTACTTAAAATTACTTAACATCACTTAAAATTTCTTAACATCACTTAAAATTACTTATTATTATTTTTTTAAAAACTCATTTGAAATTGGGAGCTGCATTGGGCGGTGGAGCTTATCGCCGCGTTTTATTTGACCAGAATATGTTTTTACCGACAATCAATAAATTTAAAGTCAGACTTGTCTACTGATTCACGATGGTCATCTATAAAGCAACCATTGTTAAGATTTCAGTGAGAATGTATGTTATGATAAGGAGTTTCTTTGCATTAACAAATAACGATTATTTTGTAAAATCTCTTTTAAAATTAATCACTATTAGCTGACTTCAAAAAAGAAGCAGGTGGACAATTTGATTACATTTTTCATGTGTTTGTGTTAACGTATTAACTTTTAATTGCGTGAACCAATTTTGATGATACCTACCTATCTACCTAGGTTCACGCTTTATCCCATAGAGGGGTAGTCAGAGAGAATGGAGCACCAAGCGCTACGGTCCCTGCATACCTCTTTCGCCTCGTCCACAGTCCACCTCTTTATATATGCCCTCCGGGGGGTCCTCATGCTTTTTACGTGACCTTCTATCATTGATACTGTGTTCTCGAATGTCAACAAAGTGCTTCTAATGGGCCACTTACACTTACACTTACACTTACACTTAGTGTGGTGAGTAATTTTTCAGGTATTCATAATATAGTAGCATTCATTCTCTTTGAAATCGGTAAATACAGAATTTTTAACATAAATATGTTAAAAATTTCATTTAATTTATTTTTCAAATTTAAATTCATCGAACCAATAAATATAAATATGATTACAGTATATTTCCCATAGCATAAATAAATAACGTGAACTAAAAAGTTCGGCTGCCGCGGCCGGTGTAACAGCGCCCCGATGTACACTACATTATGTTTAGTACGAAAAAATTGTACAACTCTAAATGAAAATATAAGACTTAGTTTTTGCTAGTAATAACCTTATACGTATTCCTGGTTAAAAGTTTAGTTAAAAAATAATATATTTGCTTTATGCCGCATAGCAGGGTAGTCAGGGAGAAACAAGTGTTAAGACCAGTGTTTCGCAACATTTTTGGTGATGCCCCATATTAGACTTTCTAAAATTTTTTGCCCCCCATGTAGTGCACAACTTTTAACATAAAAAAAAATTAATTATTAACTTAAAAAAATTAAATGATAGGTAAGAGGTATACAGGAAATTGTTAACGAAACACAATAAGTAAATTTTCAATATCTATAATGGAAAACTGAAATTGAAATTCAAAATAATTTAAAATATATATAATAATTGTTGTTGTAGTGTAATTAATTACTATTATAGATTTTTCGAAATGACCCAATGAAATGTATTAACAGATAAATTGCCCCCATGTGGGGCGTGGGCCCCACGTTGGGAAACACTGGTCAAGACACACCGTTCGCTTTCCCTCTGATTTCGAGAAATTGCATGTTAAGTGACGGAACTCAACGTCGCGCTTTGTCCTACTAAAGCAAAAGAAAAAAAAAAATAATTTAAATTATAATAATTACCGTGAGAGGCAATCGAACCCGCAACCAAGCGCCTTAACAATCATTCCCTATGCACAAGCTTAAAATTATTTTCTAGTAATTCTTCAAATTCTAGGCGTCCTGGCAAGAACATCAGGTTCATGCTATAAAAATATTATGATGTCGTCCGATTATGAGAATCTTAAAGTATTATTTTTACATTTATACAAAGGAGCGTTATGATGAAGTGGTTTGATCCCCGGGATCCCCAAGGCAATGATTATCTTTGATTTAATTTTCATTTATCTACCTTGGTAAGAAAAGTAAGGCGGTGAGTTACGTCACCTTATGTTCTTTTTTGGAAAAGAAAATAGAGAATGGAGTGTCTTGACATTTGACTGACTGACACATAAAGTTTTTTGCTTAAAAATGATAAACGGCAAGAAGTGAATTTAAATAGATTTTTTTTTTTCAACTTCACGCTGTATCCCGCATGTAGCGGGGTAGGCATAGGGAACCAGAGTACCTAGTGTTAAGACACTCCATTCTCTTTCAACAATTCCGTTGCGCACTTTCCGCCGAATTGAGGCATTGCGTGTTGAGTGGCGGAACTCAACGCCGCGCTTTGCCTTGTTACCAAACCCAAGAAATGAAAATACTAAATTTTACATTTCCTGGAGTGGGAATCGAACCCACAACCTGTCGCGCTTACAGTCGCACGCTTGACCCTCTGCTCCACGACATGCGTTAAAATAGTACATACATATTTTCAAATAACAATGTTATTTATAAAATAATACAAAAAAGCCGTATAAGCTTATTCGTGGAATATGAAACGAAATTTCCAATATTGATACGTTCGAAAATTATATTATAATTATAATACAATGTTCCTTCCGCGTTACTGGAGTAGACAGAAAATATCTACATTTTTTTTATAGCTTTTCACTTTTTCCCACATAGGAGAATAGTCCGAGAGCTAGTGACACTCCATTCTCCGAGTTCCGGTATTTAAAATGTTGCTTTTGTGTGTTCTCTATACAACGTGACATTAGTTAAGTGAAATACGCTCAATTGGCACGTTCGAAGCGCTGTATCTAAAGTACTGAACTGAACTGATATATTGCGTATTCCATTTCTAATAACGAAAGTAAGTAAGATAAGTAAGTTTCCGTTACTAATAACGGAATTTAACGCCGCATTTTCTTACCGGAACGGGAAATGAAAATAATTTAAATATAAACATACTCCATGTGGAGGGTTGATTCTACAATCATCACACTTTCAGTCAGATGCTGTCCTGTGCCATGAGGGTCTTCAAATAGTTTTAAAATATGTATAAATAATTCATTTTTTTAACTACGCCTTTCCAAATATTCGTTAGCACGTATATATTTGTGTCTGTATATAATAATTGCTATAGATTTATGACAAGGCGGTTTTATTATTTATTTCCTTTATAATTAAGATTTTAACTAAAAAAAATAAAATGAACAGATAAGGAAACAGACTGGTAACTTAAACAAAGTATGTAGGTAAATAATTTTCAATGTATTCAATAATTCAGATTTTAACAAAAAGAAAACCAACTTTAAATAGAATACACTAAAAATTACCTCCTGTCGTGGCGTAGAGGCACAAGCGTGCGACTGTAAACGTGACAGGTTGTGGGTTCGATTCCCACTCCTGGATATGATTTTTTTCATTTCCTGGGTTTGGTAACAAGGCAAAGCGCGGCGTTGAGTTCCGCCACTCAGCACGCAATGCTTTAATTCGGCAGAAAGTGGAGAACGGAGTGTCTCAAAACTAGGTTTCCTCTGCCTACCCTGCTATATGCGGGATACAGCGTGATGCTATGTATGTTATGAATAACTAAAAAAAAACCACTCGTCCGATCTCGAGTTTTCTAATGGGACTACATCATCACTAGCTATCATATAGAAACATCAACGTTGATTAACCCAGAAAAATCTAAAAAAATATGTAAAACAAAAATATAGATAAATTGATAAATTCATCATTTTTTAAAATCGGTTAACAGTACTTTATCTGCCTAAAATAATATAAACAACACGAAAACAGAAAATACGCGGAACACAAGAATGCGAAGACAACTTTTTACAACCTCCAATAAAATTGTTGGGATTCCTTACGATATCAATTTCAAAGGGTATAATTTTGTTTTAATTAAAATTTTGAGGTGCGGAAATAATTTTTAAAGGCCCGATCAAAGGAATTTAATATAGCCCGCATTCTCGTTTGACGTTCATCGGAATATTTTTATTAATAACAGCAAATGTTTGAACTAAGTGGGATGTTTCTGTTAAAATTCTATTCTATTAATTAATGATAATTGCAAATAGATTTTTGGGGTGAACAATGAAAATTGAAATAAAATGCGGCGTTTAGTTCCGTTACTCAATACGTAATGTCTTCTTTATGTGACATATTTATATTATTTTTGAGACAAAGCGCGGTGTTTGATTCCGCTACTCAACATACAATTTCGTTTCAAGTGGAAAGTGGCGAATTCGGTGTGAAATTATTTATAGATAAAAAAAGGTAAGACGACAGGTTGTGGGTCCGCCACTCAGCATGCAATGCCTCAATTCGGCGGAAAGTGGGGAACGGAGTGTCTTAACACTAGGTTTCCTCTGCCTACCCTGCTATATGCGGGATACAACGTGAAGCTATGAATGTATGTACTCGTATGTATGTAAAAAAGGTAACTAAAGCATTTTGGACTGTCTTAGGAATAACCTATGGATTATTAATTATGTTTTAGGTCTAAGAAAAATAAATCCAACACAAATAAAAGAATTAACAATCGTGGTTAATTTCAATAATGTCCTTAGTGAAACTCATTAGGTTAAGCCACATCCATTAAGATATCCGTAAGAATCGTCAAAACCGGTAAACATGTTTGGTCCAATGCCACATAGGAATAAACATACATAGACTGACAAACACATTACCCTCCTTTGCATCGCGCAGTCGGGTATAAAATATACCGTTTTCCCAGTACCGATATAATAATTAACAATACAGCCCATATCCTACCAATAATTTAGATTAATTTTCAACAAAATTCACAATCAATCTATTCGCATTTGTAAATATTATGAAAACGTACAACTCAAATGGGTGATAGTTTAAAATATAAAAACAATTTTTCATAATTTAAACGTCACTACTGTCCAGCCACTGGCCACAACGTAATGTGCGCAATAAATTTGAATTAAACCACTTTATTACTATTAGAGAACCGCCGGATCCATATTGCATTTTTGTTAACGAAATTATTTTATTTATATTTAAATGGATGTATCCCGCCATTTTGTTTGCGTGAGATATAAATCTAAGCTTCCGTTTTCGTAGAAATTTTGAGAAATCCTCTTTCAGTGCTTCTCTACACTATTAAAGGAGTCTACGTGCCTAAATTTCAGCTTTCTTTGACCAGTTGTTTCGTCTTTACGTTATCTGTCAGTCACTAAGTTAGTCAATAAAAGCAAGAGTTTTAAATATACGCTTGGCTTACATGCCATTAAACCGGAATACATCATTACATATTTTGCGGTTCGTCTTTGACATGATAGTGGTCCCTAGCCAGTCGGAGGACGAACCTCCTACCACCAAACTACAGGGATACCCGCCTCTTACGGGACGTTACCCAGCGGCGGAGGGGAATTGTATTCTAACCCCTTCCCCTCACAGGGAAAAAGATAGATATACCAGTATCGTCTCTAACCTTAAAATTCAAATAGATTTTTGCTCTTTTTAAATATAAAAGTTACAATTTTATTATATAAATAATACAATGGTAGCTAACCTTCATGAAATTCAAATTATTATTCTTCCACGCGTTTTTATCACTTAAACATTCTTGAGCAGTGTACCTAATGGGCTTTACTAATTTAGCATTGTTTTTAAAGTTGATTTAAATTTCTATGGTGGAAAATTTAATATTCAATGCGGAATTTTTTAGACTCCTACTTATATACATACACGCTACTCTACTCTTCCTCCTCCTACATATATGCTCCACGTTATATCCCGCATATAGCAGGGTAGGCAGAGGGACGACGATGATATTTTTAATTAAATAGCTCACGTCATAGGAACTACAATCTAAAGAAAAAAAGAAAAAAGAAGAACTATTTTTTTACAGTTTTGTCCACTTAGAATAGAAATGTTTTCAAAATAATGTATTTTACAAATAATATGTTAAGTTATTCTATTAAACAAAATATTGATCCATAATTTTAGAGGTCCATAATTTCTGCTAAATTTATTAATAGGAATGTTTAAATTCAAACGTTTGTATGTTTGCAAATCAATCATGTGAAAACTGCTGATGACCGATTTGATGGCAAATCCCGACTGGATTTGCCATATATTCTATGAACATTATACTCGTTATTTAGGTAAATAAGTATTATTTTCAAAACGCCTGTCGTGGCGCAGAGGCACAAGCGTGCGACTGAAAACACGACAGGTTGTGGGTTCGATTCCCACTCCAGGAAATGTAAAATTTAGTATTTTCATTTCTTGGGTTTGGTAACAAGGCAAAGCGCGGCGTTGAGTTCCGCCACTCAACACGCAATGCCTCAATTCGGCGAAAAGTGGGTAACGGAATTGTTGAAAGAGAATGGAGTGTCTCAACACTAGTTTCTCAGGTTCCCTCTGCCTACCCTGCTATATGCGAGATACAGTGTGAAGTGAAGTTAGTGTTAGAAACCATACCCTATAGCGAGGGTATATAAAGACGATCGAAATTACCCTCGTCCGTTTTTGCCGTCGACTATCAACTAGGAAACATCGCTGACGTTACTCTGACCGATTTTCAATTTTAATTTTTTATTTATGAGAGAAGTTATTATCTCATTCTAACTTAATATTTTTTTAATTTCTTAGACTAAAAATAACACATTTATCTTAAGAATAAATAATTTGTATGTAAAATTTATATTCAGTGAGCAACAACGAAATCAGAAGTTAACATATTGTTTTGGGACTTGCCTCTTGTCTTGACGTCTCTCGAGAACTGCTCCTCGTTTGATTCTCTTCGAAAGTATTGGCAAGTTTGAGAAAATGCCTACATCAATATACTCAGTACAGATGTAATAGAGTTAACTAAAACAAGATCTGAAGATCTACGACACTAGAAATGAACCTAAGTGGTTCTGTGTGTGTTTTTATACGGTTTTATTTAGCTCACCCCGTTTGTATGTTGGGTCAAATTTAGTAATTGAAATTTAACCCTCTTCTCATTATCTATATAATATTCAATATTATTGTGAATCCAAGATGGCCGCTGCTATAAGATGGCGGACAACTTAGTTTTTTTCAATTCCATTAATATGGGTATCAAATGAAAGGGCTTGTCAAGTAGAATTCAGTGCACTATACAAAATCAAAATCAAAGATGGTCACTGCTACAAAATGGCGGATAATGTAGTTTTAAATCCCATCAATATGGGTATCAAAATAACGGACTTGGTGAGTATAATACAGTATACTATATAAAATTGTAATATAAATAAATGACAATAAAAACTAAAAACTTAAAAATGAAACAGTTAAAAAAAAAATAAGTTAAACGGTTTTAAATTGTAGATAAATGAATTTGATTAAACTAAAATAAAATCGTGGGGCACGTCCAATATCTACAACCGAAAGATATGGCATGTGATTTCACCCACCTAGTGGTAAGTAGCAAGTGTCGTCCATGAATAGGGTTGACTAACGAAAGTATATCAATCACAAACTGAAACCAAAACATGAACTCATTTGCATGAGCCTTTTGACGGGTTTTGCCTTGTAAAATCTTTACTACCCTTAAAACTGTCAAAGATTATCTTATAGTTATCACTTCATTATTCAATGAATATGATACAGTTAATCCCAAGGTCATCCAAAATTCATTTAAAATGGACGTGCCCCACGATATTATTTTAGTTTAATCAAATACATTTATCTGCAATATAAAACCTTAACTTAAATTCTTTTTACTTTTGTTATCGCATGATTAACGAAATGTGTATCATTCTGTATTGTTATGCATTATAGGTAGTGGACATCGTACGATGTCAAAATAATAAACCAGGTGACCAAATCGCATTTGGTTTGGGATCGGAACCGCAATCTGTTGCGTTTAGAGTCGCGCAGCTTGTACCTTTGCGCCACGACGCACGACATACGACGGCGAGGCAGAATGTTTCAATACTATAAAGTCATTTACGGCGGAAGTGGGACAGCATATGTATGTAAACGCAATTGAATCGGTGAGTGCAAACAACATTTCGTTCCCCACTTTCCGCCAATTTGAGGCATTGCGTGTTGGTGGCGAACTCCAGCTTCCTTGCTTTGCCTTGTGCAAACCCAAGAAATTAAAATACCCCAAATTTTACGTTTTTCCTGGAGTGGGAATCAGCGAACCCACAACCCTAAAGCGTTTGATCCGCACGCTTGTGCTTATTTTAATATCTCTCTCAGGTACGACAAGCACGGCGATGAGTTCAGCTTGTCCAACAAGCATTATCTTGAAATCGGGCGATAGCGGCGGAGTGTCTTGACTCTGGAATTATTTCTAACTATCCCGCTATTTTATTTATTTTTTATTTTTATTTTTCTGTTTATTGTCGACAAAACAAATTACAATCGGTATACGTGTAAATAACTATAAAATTACAATTATTGTAGAAACGATTGCATTTTTTTCTATGCAGACACAGCATGCATTGATAATTATTACAAACAGGCAAGACAAGAAAACAATAACAATAACAAATAACACGTCATATTGGTAATGTCTAATTTAAAATTTAGGCAAACAATGCTATGCAGGATAAAGCATGAAGCGCCATAAAAGGCAAAATCAACATTTTTTTAGTAAACTTTTGAAAAAGAATCAAGTGAATATGTATGCATTTTTAACAAAATATAGGTACACCTAAATAATAGGCGGTGCGCATAGGCTAGTTTATGTACATATCGCGAACCACCAGATGGCGCCGAACAGAAGCTATATTGAATTTCAAATTTTTGTTTTTGCATACGTGTAAAAACATACCCCAGTTGTAAATTACGACGGTGGAACAACAACGAATTTATACGGCCGCTACATTCAGAATTATTGACGTAGAATTTAGAAAATGCCTAAATTTATTCGTCCAATATGCCTATTGATGGTATAGAAATATTTTTATAGTATATTGGGTAACAAGGTAGACATAAAAGTATGATGGCTTACTTGATTATTTTACGCGTTCTCGAAGGACAACCAAGGTATCCCTCTACCATTCGCTTTATGAGACGTAATACGAAACTCCATTCTAGTTTTTTTTAGTAATTTTTGGGGTCGAAAATTATTAGAGACCGTCGTGGCGCAGTGGGACAGTATTTGACTGTAAATGCGATTGGATTGGATTCGATCTTTACTAGGGGAAATGCTAATATTTAAACTATTTTTATTTCTTCATTCTGGTAAGACGCAAAGCGCCATTAGCTTTTTTTTTTCTTTTTTTTTAACTTCACGCTGTATCCCGCGTATAATGGTAAACAAGAAACCAGATAACCTGGTGTTAAGACACTCGATTCTCTTTCAGCGCATTTCCGTTCCCCACTTTCCGCCAAATTGGGGCATTGCGTGATGTTGGTGGCGGAACTCAACGCCGAAGCTTTGCTGACCAAGCAAAGAGTGAAAATACTAAGAGATTTTACATTTCCTGAATTGTAATCGAACCCACAACCTGTCGCGTTGATCCGCACGCTTGTGCCTCTGCGCCACGACAGGCGCCCCAACCTTACCACTTACCCTGCAATGTCTCAGTTTCGGGCCGAAGCAAACTGTTGGTGAACGGAGTGAACACTAGGCCCTACTCCTGACAGAGCTATCCTGGTATTCAGAATAAAGCGTGAATCTCGTTTTTTTTTTTTTTGAGGATCATTAAGAATTTTTTTGTATATGTGTATGTTTTTTATCTTTAGTGGTGTTCTTTTTTTTTTTTTTTTTTTTTTTATGGATAAAGGATGGCAGAGCGAGCAGAAGGACCACCTGATGGTAGAGGTGGTTGCTTCACCCATGAACCTCCTACAGCTTTTTCCAGAGATGTTGTATGCGTTGCCAACCACAGAGGATATAGATGGAAGGAGGGATATCTTAATGCTGGTAGTCCGCTATCGGAACCACTACACATTTTAGAGGGAAAGGATAGGTGGGAGGGAGGGAAAACCTGAAAGCTTGCACATGCCGTGAACCGGAACACATCATAAGATATTTGGCAGTTCGTCTTTGACTTGTATTAGTGGTCGCAGGCCAGACGGAGGACGAACCTCCTACCACCAAACAAAGTGTCTATTTTTTGTAATACTATTCGTCCCTTTTTTTTGTCTTTATTTTTCTATTGTACTACATTCCCGCTTGTTACTTACTTATCCACCTCTTGCAGTAGACTGGAAGAGATCTCTCTTAGAGATAAGTCCACCTTTGTGAATTAAAAATTATATTTATTTTTTCTTATGTATTTTTTATGTGCAGCAAAGAATATTATATCGTTACACTGTTATACAATTTTTTAAAGTACATAGGTATACTCGTATGGTGGAATTTTTCACATATACCTATGTTGAGTCACAACTTAAGTTTATGGCACTAAAATTCTTAACAAAAAATAATTTAAAGTCATTCAACCCATGCATTTTTACCGCCGCCTGTTTCATTTCGCAGGATTTCCTCCAAAAATTTTGTTATTTTCTCATGTAACTGAATATTCTTGAAGAGAATGTGAAAAGAAAACGTAAATTGAGGAAATAGGTGACTATGAAACTCGATGCAATTTCAGTTTGTACGAGAGTATCAAGCTTTGCCAGTTATGATGCTGTAAGAAAAGCTCCTTAGTTTTGGAGCCTAATTTATGTGTATGACGTGAAAAGCGTTGTAGAGTAGTGAAATGGGTAAATGCATACATATATGTTGTATGTTTATGATGGATGTAATACCTTTATTGCTTATATATTTTATTTTATATTTTCTTTTTTTTGTTTTTTTTTGTTAGCTTCACGCTGTATCCCGATCATAGCAGGGTAGGCAGAAGGAACCTGAGAACCTAGTGTTAAGACACTCCGTCCCCCACTTTCCGCCGAATTGAGGCATTGCGTGCTGAGTGGCGGAACGCAACGCCGCGCTTTGCCATGTTACCAAAACCAGAAAATGAAAATACTTCATTTCCTGGAGTGGGAATCGAACTCACAACCTATCGCTTTACAGTCGCACACTTGTGCCTCTGCGGTACGACAGGCGTTAGGTAAATTTATAAGTTGGTAAATACTATTTGTTTCAAATTAAGCTAAAATATCTATCAATTATTACATAAATAAAGTGAGTATTTTAGCTTTCATTTGAAATATAAATTTTATCTCTAATACAGATCGTTGAAAATAGATAATTAA
>JAKGSA010002255.1:0-21379 GCA_033558755.1 Philaethria dido
CTAAATAAGCTAGAAAAAGGGCACATATAAATATATGTATGTAGATTTATTTATAGATATTTTCACCCACTGACCAGCTGATAGATTTCAAAGATTGCACCTGTGTCTAGATCTGACGGCACCTTAATATTTTATATATCTGACATTCTTGCCAGGTCGACCGCGATAACGAAGACAAAATTAAAATTAAATATGAAATTTGGTATCAAGGCAGAGCGCGGCGTTGAGTTCCGCCATTAAGCACGCAATGCCTCAGATCCGGTGGAAAATGGGGAACGGAAAGAGAACAGAGTGTCTTAACACTAGGTTCTCAGGTTCCCTCTACCTACCCTGCTATATTCGGGATACAGCGTGAAGCTAAAAAATCTTTTAATTCCTTTTTAAAGTCGTTTATGTCAAAAAAGGAGGGGTTCTCAATTCTACTGTATTTTTTAAGTACGTTACCGCATAACTTTTTACTAGGTGAAGCAATATTAATGATTCTATTTTTTATTTTATATATGATTGCTAATGCTTTTGATGTGGTACTATTTAAATTTAGTTAAGATCGGACAAGTAGTTTTGGAGTTATTCGTAATAATTTAACTTTTTCTAAGTCGGATTTTTCATATTTTGTTAAAATTGTAATTATGTAATGAAATATTTAAATTTATATATATTTTCATAACAATATATAAATAAACAATCACACTTTAGCCTTACTAAAGGACAAACAAAAATATCAAAATTTTATTACTTCCTCTTTAAACTACCATGAAGTACGTGCGTGTGTCATTTAGCACGGCATAGGTTATAACTGCTATGTCATATCGCGTGAGTAACAAACACTCTTTAGAAAATCGACTTTTACGATGCGAACATATAAGAAATGATTTAGTAAATAAAGGCCATGAGCCTTTAGTGAGCCATTTGGTGTCAAATTTTATCACTAATAAAAGAAAATATATTTCTCTCTAATACTTTTAACACTACAACTGCCGAAACGATTTTGATGAAACTTTATTACGTTATGTGTATCTGTATAGGTGGAATAAGCTTGATATTTTTTTTTTGCGGAAAACGACATTCTTGCGTAATTTATTTTGAGCAAGGATCAAGAATCATAAAGGAATTAATTTTATTGTAATTTATTCCGAACCAAATGTTAAACAGATTTAAACTGATCACTAATATGTACATACGCCTGTCGTGGCGCAGTGGCACAAGCGTGCGACTGTAAACACGACAGGTTGTGGATCCATTTCAGGAAGAAAAAATCTCAGGAAGTGGTTTCTCATTTCCTGAGTTTGGTAACAAAGCAAGAAGTGCGGCGTTGAGCTTCGCCACTCAGCACGCAATGCCTGCCTCCAAAACCAGTGACGAGAGAGTGGAACAGGAGTGTCTTAACACTAGATTCCCTCACTTCCACCCTGCTATGGTACGGGTGCATACCGGGAAATGAAAATACTAAGAACTTTTACATTATATTTAGTGAAATATAAGAAATAGTGATTAAAGGGTGTAGGGACGAGCATTAATACTGCATTTAAGGACCCCCTTGAGTCCCCCAAGTCTCTGCTTTGTGCTCCTCCTTTTCTGCAAAGATAGATATTGGGCTACGGAATTGGAAGCTATGGAATGCCAATGTTTTTCTTCTAATATTACATTTTTACTTTTTTTTATTTGATGAAGGATGGCAGAGTGATCCCTCGCCATAGACGTAATCTAAAGGCCAGAGGTGAAATGCGTTGCCAGCCTTGTGGTCAGAAGGGTGGGGAGGAAATAATCTTAATTGGCCGTGGTAGTTCCAAGCCATCAGACACACCACATTCTGGGGAAAGGATGGGTGGGAGCCATAAAAACCTGAAGCGCACATGTCCAACGAACCTGAACACATCATTAGATATTTGGCGGTTCGTATTTGACATGATAGTAGTGCCGAGAGGCAGTCGCAAGACGAACCTGGGATATGGGATACCCGCACTCTTACTGGGACACCATCACTAGCGGCGGGAGGAGGAATTGTGTTCTAACTCCGTCCCCTCACAGGGAAAATGCTATTAACATGAGAATTACTGCTAGAAAAGTTTCCCAAAGACATTCCTGACTTTACACATGGCTGTAATTAATTCAACATGATATTTTAAATATCAAGAGCAAAGATGCTTTAAGACTTATTTAAATGACGATTGCCAAGCATCAAAGTATATGATCCTCTACTTAACCCTACTGTGCCATTTTTATAGCTACGGTAAGGGTATCTAAGAGTACAGTGCACCTTTTGCGTGGTGCATTCATTCCGAGAAAATAACGCCCATATCAAATCATAAGGTAAGTTATCTAATGCTTAAATAGATCATTGCATTTTTATCCGATATTTTCCTGTGTACTTGGAAAAATAATAATAAATTAGCTGAAAACTAAAAAATGGGCACGTTTAATAATAATCTTTAAATCCTGGCAAATTTGGGTTTCTGCTGTAGAAATATGATATACCTGGTATTCATCAGATTCAAAAGCACGGAAATTTCGAAATAGAATCGGACGACTAGTAGTTGTTAAAAATAGTGTTGAGGTAATAATATACTTTGTTTCTTAACTAATAGGGCATTACAGGTGGAACAAAACGCAAAAATTAAATTTGCTGAATTGCGGAACTAAAGAGCTACATTTTGCCTAACTAGACCAGGAACACAAAAACATTTTAAATATAACATTCTTCCGAGTTGATCTGAAAAACTGATCTAATTAATTTATTCTTTTATTTACCTTGAAAATGTTGTCTTTATCGAAGATTCAATGTCGATTGCAGTATCTGTTGATTATATGACTCGACGACTACGACTCATCATATTCTGTATATGATAAAAAGATAAAGCATGTCTTACAATATAATATCTTGTAAAGATTAATCATAGCTACAACAAAACATGAAAAATCCTATGTTATATTCCATATGGGTAATAAAATCGATCGGAAGACATTTTTGCTAATCCGAAATCAGGTCAATTATTCGATGTCTAAAAATCATCCGTTGTAACAAATGTCACAAACACAATGCTGTGCTGTTCTTTTCTGATTTTGTTTTTTTAGGCACGATTTACTTCATGAATACTGCAATCAATGAAGAAGAGAAGAAGGAGTTCATATCGATCAAAGTAATATATCGAAAATAAAATGTGCTTAAAAATCTAAATTAACGATTTAATGAATCGAATCGAATTTTTTAATCCACCAGAAGGAGCCATTCAGAACCACAAAAGTATTTTTTGTGAAAAGTACTTAAGTGATAAAAACGATATGTTACAAGATTGAAGATAAATACGCTGCATAGTAATAAAGTCGATATATATAGAGGAATGCAGGATGCTCTTGGTATATTCTGGGTGACCAGTTCAAAGCATTTGACTGCGTTCAGCGTTAATTCTTACGTTGGTCATGAAGCTACACCACTACGGTATAAGAGGACGGCACCAATCTTCTGGCCTCTTATTTAAGTAACAGGATTCAGAGGGTTGATGTAAATGGCAGCAAGAAATTCCCCTGATCACCAATCAATATGGGGGGTCCCACAAGGGTCTATTCTTGGTCCTTTCCTCTTTTTAATATACATAAATGATTTACCATATCTTGTCGGAAAGAGCCATGATATAGTATTGTTTGCTGATGATACCTCCTTAATATTTAAAATGAAAAGGTGTCTAAATGTTTATGACGATGTAAACAATGCTCTTACTAAAATAGTACATTGGTTTAGTGCTAATAACTTACTATTGAATAGTAAAAAAACTAAATGCGTCATTTTCAGAACGCCTAATACAAAAATTGTTAAAGCCAATGTACTGTTGAATGGTGAAGCCGTGGATCCTGTTGATTCTACGGTATTTCTCGGTATCACCATAGACTCCAAGTTACAGTGGGGACCTCATATTGACGGATTGGCGAATAGACTTAGCTCAGCAGCTTTCGCGGTTAAAAAAATTAGATTATTGACTGACGTGGAAACGGCACGTCTTGTTTATTTTAGCTACTTTCATAGTATTATGTCCTATGGCATTATACTGTGGGGTAATGCAGCCGCTATTAATTCGATCTTTGTCCTGCAGAAGCGAGCTATTCGTGCAATCTATAACTTAGGCCCTAAAGATTCCTTAAGACAAAAATTTAAGGAAATTAATATTTTAACAGTTGCCTCTCAGTACATCTTTGAAAATGTACTGTATGTTAAGAAAAATATTAATAATTTTAACAAAGTTGGCGATGCACATAATATAAATACAAGAAATAGGCTTAAACTTGCAGCGCCTGTAACTCGATTGCATCGAGTCCGCAATTCTTTTATGGGACAATGTGTATACTTTTACAATAGGATCCCAGAAAACGTCCGAGAACTTTCCATTTTACAATTTAAAAAAATTGTAAAAAGACGTTTGTGTGTTAAAGGTTATTATCTAATTAGTGATTTTATAAATGATAACACACCTTGGGAATGAAATGCTCGCTCCAGTCTGTTTCAAAGGTATCATTGCCAATAATAAAGAATTGTAAACCATTGTCGAATATAAAAAAAAAAAAAAAAAAAAAAAAAATAAGTCCCGCTGAGTTTCTTACGCCGGTTCTTCTCAGGTCTGAGGCATTAAATTTAGTGAACCGGTGGTAAATTATTTGACGTTCAAAAAATGAAGCTTGTAACTTCTTACTTTGAATAAAATTATTTGACTTTGACTTTGAATATATTTAGTATTTTCATTTCCTCGCTCTAGCAGCAAGGCAAAACACGGCGTTGAGTTTCGCCACTCAGCACGCAATGCCTCAATTCGGTGGAAAGTGGGGAACGAAAATGTTGAAAAGAGAACGGAGTGAGAGTGAGAACACTAGGATTTCCGTGACTTCTTAAACCTCTTTTTCTTCTTTTATTCTTTAAGTGATCTACAAGGAACCTGTATGCTTAAATTTCAGCCTTTTATGATCAGAAGTTTGCTGTACGTTGTCTGTCAATAAATTAGCACGTAACGCATCCATTGCGTTTTTTATATATAATTGATGACGTAATAGAGACATGGATACCATTTATTTGAATATTTTTTAATACTTATTGTTTCAGCCCCTCCATTGATAGTACGCTTCGCACACAGCAAAATAAGCAGAGGAAACCAGAGAACCTAATATTATATTTAAATTAATTTAATTCCTCAACCTCTCATGTTTACAGTCATATCCTATTCCACTGCGACACAATTCCTCAATAGAAAATATTGATTCCAAATTCTATGCACTTCTATAGCTACTGAGATTTGCATGACAAAATCCCTACTAGGTCTTTCTTTTGCTAGTCAAATGCAGTTCAAGCAAAAAAAACGGCCAATCCATTCTTCTATGCCCAAGTCCGCATACAGCTTCATCAAGCGCGTTGTATGCAGGAACTACCTTTAGTGTCTATGAAAATGGGGACAAGGACTATTTTTTCCTTTTTTCATATTGAGGACATAGTGGCGCAGTGGGACATCATTTGAATAAGCGCGGTTGGTTGTAGGTTCGATACCTACGTAGGGTAGTAATTATATTTACCACTGACTATTCTATAGGAGATATGTATGTTGTGTGTATGAAACTCACGGAATTAAATAATATAAAGCTTAGAGTTTTGGTTTTTTTTTTTAATGATAACGGATAACAAACGAGCAGAAGGACCACCTGATGGTAAGGTTACCTTCGCCCATGAACATCTACAACACCAGAGATGTTGAAAATGCGTTGCCAACCTAGAGGATACAGATGGAAGGGGATGACAATGTAGTAGTCCGCTATCGGAACCACCACATTTTGGGGAAGGGAAGGGTGGGAAAAGGGGAAAACCTGGCTTACATGCCATCGAACCGGAATAAATCATACGATATTTGGCGGTTCGTTTTTGACATGGGTCATGTAGTGGTCACGAGCCAGACGGAGGACGAACCTCCTACCACCTAACGAAAACTTCAAGAGTCTACTTTCAAGTGACTCCTTTCCCCACTTTCCCTTAAAAATCGAGGTGTTACGTATTAAGTTGCGAAACATAACGCCGCACTAAGACCACCATACCAGAACAGAAAAATGAAAATAATCTAAATATTCCTATTAATTTCACATTGAATACGAACAAAAAACAAACAGGTGTCTTGATACAAAATTACTCTGCCCACTTTACCCTATATTTAACCCATATAATAATTCATGCCATTGAATAAAGAATCAGAACCGCAGAACCAAAATTTACAGTCAAATATTGGCCCACCACTGCGCCATTAAGACCTCATACAAGAAAATAATTTGACTAATGACACAGACTTAATTAATCTTTTATATCTAACAAAGTTATTGTGAGTCAAATTGATTATATTTCCTCCATTATTAATAAAGCAATCATGTTATATTGTGCTAGTCTTTGTAAGCAACACTTTGTGGAAACGGAAATTGATGGGTGTGCAATTGATTTTCTTGGTGTATAAGACTTTAAGTAATAAGGTTATTTGTTAAGTTCATGTAATATACATGATGAAAAGAACGCCTGTCGTGGCGCAGAGGCACAAGCGTGCGACTGTAAACGCGACAGGTTGTGGGTTCGATTCCCAGTCACGGATATGGATCCTTTTTGGAATGATATGTATGTTTAAATATAATATATTTTTTTGTAATTATTATTTTAAAAAAGGACAACCGATATTATTTCTTGATTTTTAGTAGTAGAAAAGTAGTTAGAGAGAACCTAGCATCAAAATATCCAGGAAATGGAATTTTTTATTTCCTGAGTTTGGTAACAAGGCAAAGCGCGGCGTTGAGTTTCGCCACTAAGCACGCAATGCCTCAATTCGGAGGAAAGTGCGGATCGGAGTGTCTTAACACTAGGTTCCCTCTGTCTACCCTGCTATATGCGGGATACAGCGTAACATATAGCATACAAGCTATGTATGTATATCATTTTTAAAAATCATACAATTTAAATACAATCAAATTCCTTTAAATGACCAAAAATATTGTTTAGTGTAATCGAATCTAAAACTTTCATTTTCAATGAAAGTAGATACATTATTCATTTAAATGAGATAAGTAAAACCTGTTCCCCAACTTTCTGTGTACGTGTTCCGGTCGGTCCGTAACTACTGCAACGTGCTTCCGGTTGAGTTGATAACTTCCATTGTAAATATTATAAGTTTTGCTATTTTTGTTAATTTTATTTTTTCTATTACTGTATGATTTTCCGCCTGACTCTTATATAAGTAGAGTGGCGGAACTCAACGCCGTGATTTGTTTTATTAGAACAAGAAAATTAAAATAACTAAAATATAATCAAATATACAATATTAAAAAACATGTATATATTTTTTAAACTAGCAATAAAACAATATTTAGCTGTAATAAGCGTTTAATAATTTAGACGTAGCTGGATGTAATTTAGACGCATGGCTTAGTGGGCAGAGCGCTTAGACAGTTTCGAGAGGCGTGGGTTCGATTTGTTACGAAAAAACGTTTCCTATAACAAGATTCGTTTCCTAAGTGTATGATTAACATTTTAAAATATACCCTTCCCTCTTATGGAAAAAGAATCCACATCCATCGTGTTCTGAATCAAGAGCTAACCTGTTCTATTGCACCACGATGACCTTTTACTAAACCTTATAACTTTCTACGTTCTGGAAAGGCAAAATACAGCTTTAAGTTTCGCCACTCAACACAATATATCTAATTTCAGCGGAAAATGGAGAACGTAGTGTTTTAACACTAAATTCTCTGTCTACCCTGACATCAGTGTCAGGGACAACTTTGTTAGGGACATCAGTGTTAGGGACATCAGTGTCAGAGTGTCGTAAAACGATCATTACATTCTTTTTTTGCTTTATCACGCACACTATCACGCACACTATCACGCACATAGCAGGGTAGGCAGAAGGAACTTGAGAACCTAGTGTGAAGACACTCCGTTCTCCGTTCCCCACTTTCCGCCGTTTAAAGCATTGCATGCTGAGGAACTTAACGCGGCGTTTTGCTTTTTTACTAGAAAGAAAAATTTTATATATCAATATTTAATATTTTCATTCCCTGAAGTAAGAATCGAACCTACAACCTTTCGCGTTTACAGTCGCACGCTTGTGCCATACACGTACACCGGAAACGACCTATTTAATTAAGTATTTGTTTACATGTTAATGCAGGCTTCTAATTGTACTCCCATTTGCGAGTTCCCACGTCTATTAGATACCCGACCTTGTCCGGGTTAGCTTTATATCATTTTGTTTATATTTTAGTGACCTCGTTTTGAATGATGCTCATCTTATCCTTTGTTTGTAGTTCTACTTGTTGTATAAATGCGAAATGTTTTGAGGTCATTGTGGCTCAGTGAGTTTTTGACGTTAAACAATTGACTTTAAGCAATTGGTTATGGATTCGATTTCCACTTTAGGAAATGTAAAGATTAGTATTTTCATTTTCTGGGTTTGGTAACATGGCAAAGCGCGGCGTTAAGTTCCGCCACTCAGCACGCAATGCCTCGATTCATAGGAAAGTGGTGAACGGAGTGTCTTAACACTAGGTGCCCTCTGCTTACCCTGCTATATGCGGGATACAGTGTGAAGTTAAAAAAATAAATAATTATATATAAATAGCTAAAGAAAGGTTACTGACGAAAGGCTTATGAAAGGTTCACTCAATAACAAAGATATAAAGGAAACATTTGAAGGACAAGATTCGAACCCACAGCTATCAATATAGACGAACCCATCCCAAAAGTTTCATCTTTGTATCAAATTCTGAAAACCTTTACAATACTAAGAAAAGTCAGTTTAATAAGGCTTTCAAGGCTCTGTACATCACTATACTTTGGTCACCGGAAGTTGTATCATTTACTAGCCATTAACTAATGAAAGCCTGTCATGGCGCAGAGGCACAAGCGTGCGACTGTAAGCGCGACAGGTTGTGGGTTCAATTCCCACTCCAGGAAATGAAGTATTTTCATTTTCTGGATTTGGTAACAAAGCAAAGCGCAGCGTTGAGTTTTGCCACTCAGCACGCAATCAATCAATCTGATGGAAAGTGGACAACGGAATTGTTGAAAGAGAACGGAGTGTCTTAACACTAGGTTCTCAGGTTCCCTCTGCCTACCCTGCTATATGCGGGATTCAGCGTGAAGTTTAAAAAAATAAATAAATGAAAGCAATTTCTCTCTGACTGCTTTGCTATGCGAAATGAAGCATGAATCTGCTTTTCTTTACGCGACTATCAGAGGAGGGTTATGTTTTTCGCGTGTATCATGTATGCTTGTAATATTCTTTATTACCACATATCTTCCAAACCTCTGGACTGAATTATACAATTAAGATATGTGACGTCACTCAATTCAATATGGCGCCCATATTCTAGAGGCAAGTACGTCATGAATAAAAACAAAAAAACCCTTGATGGGTACCGTGTGGGATATCAAATGAAAGTACTTAATTAGCACATTTCAAATATACAACACATAACTAGCTTTTATAGCTTACTTTATTTGTATTTGCGTCCTAAATTGAAAGAATTGGTTCAGTCGGGTTTTTTATTCTTTATAATAATTATGTTGTTATAAAAATAATAAGTTTTCACACTATTTATGTAAAACACATAAAAACACCTTTGGAGTGTTAAAGCAGTATTCCATTTATAAAAATCCTGATAACTTTAATAAATATGAATGCGATAAACGAGAAAATAGCTTATATTAGAGTGCAATATTTTTATTTCTTGCTTTTCCATTCTCGTGAACATATAAAATGTTTAATATTAAATATGGGTATAACATTTCTTTTACACTTTTAACAACAACAATTACAGGATAGTCAGAGAGATCCTAGTGTTAAGACACTCTGTTTTCTGTTAAATTGTTTTGACATAAAAGTCAAAATACATACATACATAGCTTCACGATTTAAGAACATCACTAGTAGAATTCATATGCTGTCATTTTTTTCAAACGTAAACTATATCTAGTGATGTACCTTCTAAAATACGAGTATATATAGAAATTGTAATAACAATATTGTGGAAGCTACATCGATCCATAATTAGTCGAATTTACGTGAAATTCTCGGTACATTTTCGTCTGACGGAATAGAAAATATGATCTAGGCTTGGATTTTGGAACGTACCCGTATGTAATTACATTTTACGTCATTATATTTTGATTTTGACAAACTGGATTTTGATTTTAATTGTGCTACTTACTAAATTGTGATTTTGAAAATGTTTGAACTTCATATGATAACTTCACGCTGTATCCCGCATATAGCGGGGTAGGCAGAGGGAACCAGAGAACCTAGTGTTAAGACACTCCGTTCTCTCTCAACATTTCCGTTCCCCACTTTCCGCCAAATTGAGGCATTGCGTGTTGAGTGGCGGAACTCTCAACGCCGCGCTTTGCCTTGTTACCAAACCCAATAAAGTAAAATACTAAATTTTACATTTCCTGGAGTGGGAATCGAACCCACCACCTGACGCGTTTACAGTCGCACGCTTGTGCCTCTGCGCCACGACAGGCGTTATAACTTCATATGATACATTGTAATATTTTAATAAATAATCACTAGTATCACGTTTCACGTTTTTTTCTGCATACCGGGATAGTCAAAGATAACTTTGTGTCAGCACTCTCCGGCCTCCGCCTTTCACTTAAATTTCAGACATTACGTTTTGAATATTATAACTTACTTTTATAGTACCATAAAATATGCTATATGCGGGATACAGCGTAAAGCTAAAAAAAAGAATAAATATCCATAAAAAATAATAATCAATAAAATAAACATAAATTATTTAGGTCATTATTATGTATTGAGATCATCGTCGAGTGGGACAGCTTCACTGTAAACGTCATTAATTGTTTGTTCGATTCCCATGCAGGGTCAAGTAAAATATATTTAATTTTTTGTCTGGTAGCAAGGCAAAGCGCGGCGTTGAGTTCCGCCACTCAGCACGCAATGCCTCAATTCTGCGGAAAGTGGGAAACGGAGTGTCTTAACACTAGGTTCTCAGGTTCCTCTCTCTACCTTGCCGATCTTATTTCCATTATTTTTTTAGATTTAGTCTCCCAACAAATAAAGCAAATATTAATATTTAATATTAATATTTAAAAAACGTTAAAACAAGTCGACTTATCAACCTATTCACGTGTGGTACGGAAATAAATCATTATGTTATAATTAACGACCTAGCTCTAGATTAGAAAGAAAAATGCGCAGGAAATACCTAATGGGGAGTAAATGCGACGGTATTTTTCATATTAAACCTGTAAATACGTGAGACCTTAGCTTAACTTTAAATTGTACGTTGTAGAAATAATTTATATTTATTGCAAAGCAGAGTTATCTAAGGAAAGGTAGTGTCAAGACACTCCGTTTACCATTCTCCGCTCTAATACGAAATATTGTTTGTTGACTTGCAGAATTAATGCTGCTCGTTCTCTACCAGACCGAAAGAATTAAGATAATTTAAGTATGATCACTGTGCCAATATATAGAATGTATGTATGTATGACCAACCCGCTAGGGATAAAGCGTGAAGTTAGGTAGGTAGCTATGTATATATGTATTTATGTATATAAATTTCATAATATCTATACTTTATGCGCGTTTCTGCGCTCTCTAGTTATTCTCCGATATTGCTAGATGCCTGGTATACTCTTTATTGGTGGATTACTGTATCTTTTTTTTGTGTTTCATGTATTGTATCTTAGTGCAATAAAGTATTATTTTTATTATTATGTATCTCTTTTAAAGTTCTCGGGTTCAAAGGAACCCGGTCCTTTGGAAGGCTTGCGTGGGGACGCAGGTCCAACACGTAGAGGACCCTTTGAGACAATAATATTTATTAATCTGACGCATTGACCGGGATCCATCTCTGAGTAACCATAGGCAATTCATTCATTGCTCAGAGATGGTCACCGGTTATTATGCCAAGTGTGAATCGAACCCTAACGAATTGTGTTAGTGAGTGTGTGTAAATTATGTTTCAAAGTCGGGTAGCAGAAAACAGAGTGTCTTAACACTAGGTTCTCTTGACTGCCTTGATAAAGCGTAAAGCCACACAAATAAATTATCTCCTAACCTTGCTAGTTAAATCATTTATCAAATATTATACAGTTTTTAATAAATCAACGTTATTGTTATCATATTTTAAGAGCTGTAAACACGGAACAGATCATTTGCATACCCATCCTCACCTGATTACGGTGGGTGTAGCTTAACTAGCCAAAATTTTAGAAGTTAGTTTATGTGGAATTGTGTATTGTTAACTTTGAATATAGTTTCTGTTATATTTTGTTTTCATACATACATACATAGCTTCACGCTGCATCCCGCATAGGAACCCAGGGTAGGCAGAGGGAACCTAGTGTTAAGACACTCCGTTCCCCACTTTCCGCTGAATTGAAGCATTGCGTGCTGAGTGGCGGAACTCAACGCCGCGCTCTTCCTTGTTACCAAACCCAGGAAATGTAAAATTCCTCATTTCCTGGAGTGGGACTCGAACCCACAACCTGTCGCGTTTACAGTCGCACGCTTACGCCTCTGAGCCAGGCGTTTATTATTTTTTCAGCTTTACGTTATCTCCTGCATAGCAGAGTATTCGGAGAGAACCTTATTGTCTTGACATTTCTAGACACTCTGTTCTCTACATCTGCCTAAAATGAAATATTGCGTGTTGAATGGTGTAAATCAACACCAACAATGGGACAAAATAGTCCTTCTAAAACGGGAAAATGAAAATAGTGCAAATGAAATTATTTCCCGGAGTGGAAATCAAACCACAACCAATAGTACAACTACTGCGATACAATGACCTTAAATTCATCTCTTTTTATATTTTATTTATTTTTCTTGCCATTATTTATTCCTATTACTTATGAGGCATTGTGTTATCGACATAAGCTTACATACTAACTCAAAAGCAGAAGTAATTTAACTTAAAACGAAAGCTTAAGTTAACTTTCATTTCATCTGTCCAAGACTGGACCTTCGACGAGTTTAATTTAAACCGGGGATATTCCGAATAAGTAGATTAGCAATGACACCCCCTCGTTACGTCCCTGTAGCTGATGCTTAACGAAATACCTCGTACGCGTTGACATAGATTGTGAAATTACAGAGCTTGACACTGTATTCCGCATATAGCAGGGTGGGCAAAGAGAACCTGATTACCTAGTGTTAAGACACTCCATTCTATTAACATTCCGTTCCCCACTTTCCGTCAAATTGGGGTATTTCGTGCTGAATGATAAAACTTAACGCCGCGCTTTGCCTTGTTATCAGGGCGAGGATATGAAAATATTAAATATTATAAATATTTAATATGTTCATTTCTTGGAGAGAGAATCAAACCCACAACCTGTCGTATTTACAATCGCGCGCTTGTGCCTCTGAAATAAGATTTTTGATGTGAAAGGCTTGCTTGGCTGTAGTCACAGGAAACGACATGACCTTCTGATGCCATTATTCCCCCTCCAAGCCGCTGAAGGTTTCTATGCATGTGTGTGCCCGCATTTACTTAATTCCTCTTCTGATTATATCTTGTTGTTATTGTACTCCATAAATTGATGCTTTTATAATTCGTGAATTGCCGTTAAAAATGCTCGCTACATTTTTCCTGGAACTCCACCTAAATTTCCAATTCTTTGGACAATTTTTCTTTTTTCAGCTTCACGCTTTTTCTGGCACAGCAGGGCAGTAAACAGAACCTAGTGTCAAGACACTGTTCTCCACATTCCGCCCGAAATCGAACCAATAGGGTGGCGGAACTCAACGCCGTGATTTTTCTTACCAGAGCAGAAACAAAGAAAATAATTATTTATTTAATACTTTATTACACCAACAAAAATATATATGTATATTGTAATAAAAGACAGATCAAGAGGATAATACAATTTTGGCGTAAAGGCGGCCCTTCCACCACAGGTAATCTCTTCCAGGCAACCCCTTCTATAAGTTAGAACAGAATACAAAAAGATACGGATTGGTGTACAAATGATAAAATATTTACTTAATATAATAAACTTACTTAAAATTTACAACCTAAATATTAAATGCAAATAATTTTAATATAACCGTTCCCCAAATGAGAATCGAACCCATAATCAATAACAGTTAAACGCAATCCACACCAAGAATAAAGAAATGAAATTGAACTATAAAGACAAAGCTTTTGTACTAAACTTGGCAAAGCCTCATTGAAGACGTCTAAATACTTCTAGCTTCAACAATTTTATATCGGGGTGCGACCATTTTACACAAGTAAAGAAAACGCTTTATAAGAATTGGCTATTTTCTCTTTCTTGTTACAATAAAATACAGTTTGGTTTAGTTTAGGATTATTTTTCTTGATTAAGTTGGGTAATTAAAGTTATTTTAAGTATTATTTATGTAGCTTGGATTATTTTCCTTGATTAAATTGGTTAGTTAAAGTTATTTAAAATATTATTTATGTAGCTTGGATTATCTTTGTTTATTAAATTGAGTAACTAAAGTTATTTCAGGTATTATTTATGTAGCTTGTATTATTTTTCTCGGTTAAATTGACTAATTAAAGTTATTTGAAGTATTATTTATCTATGAAATATGTCGATATGTATTAAATGTTTGTGTTACTAAGTGATTGGCAGACAAGGTACAGGCGAAACTAAAGGCCATGGAAGGCTTAATTTGGTATGTAGATGAGTGAGTATGTAGGGGTTCACCAAAAAAGGATTTCTTGAAAATAAATATATTTATATATGAAGCCGTTGTGGCGCAATAGGACAACAGCTACTGTAAGCGTGATTGGTTGTAGATTCCATTCCCACTCAAGGAATAACAATATATATATATATTTTTTAACTTCACGCTGTAACTCGCATATAGCAGGGTAGACAAAAGGAACCTAGTGTTAAGACACTCCGTTCCACTTTCCGCCGAATTGAGGCATTGCGTGCTGAGAGGCGGAACTCAACACCGCGCTTTGCCTTGTTATTAAACCCAGGAAAATGAAAAATTCCATTTCTTGGAGTGGGAATTGAACCCACAACCTGTCGCGTTTACAGTCGCACGCTTGTGCCTCTGCGCTACTACAGGCTATTTATATTAATACCACTTCTTTGCTGTAGTAAGACAAAGAGCGGTGTTGAGTTCCGCCATTTAGCACGAATATCTCGAATTTGGGCGGAAAGTAACGAACGGGGTGTCTTGACACCAGGTTCTCTTTGACTACCCTACTATGCGAGATAAAGCGTGAAGCTACTATAAAAATATTTAAAAATAATATAGAAATACATACATTACACTGTACAAAGGGTTACGATAGACACGATCTTCCTTCAAAACGTAACGTATAGTACTGTACGCTGTACTGCGATAACTTGATAAGCTTGCGTTTAAATCCTTCCTGGGATTATCATTATAAGAGTAATGGTGAAAGATGGTAAATGCATTTCTACGTGAGATGATTTAGTTATGTACTTAAAAGTTATATTTTGCAGCTTTTTTAGGGTAGGCAAAGAAAGCCGAGTGTCATGACACTCTGGTCTTCTCCTTCCGTTCGACAGTTCTGTTTGAGACATTGCGTGTTAAGTGGCGGAACTCAACGCTGCGTTTTGTCTCACCAAAACGGGGAAATCAAGATTATTTATACCGAGTGGAAATCGAACCCGCAATCACATTTATAGTCGGGCATCGCATTATGTGTACGGTATATATACCAAAATAATATTTTTTACAATTTTTGTCTGTCTGTCTGTTTGTTCCGGCTAAACTTTTAAAAAGCTGAACAAATTTTAACGGAACTTTTACTGGCAGGTAGTTGATGTATAAGGAGTAACTTACGCTAATTTATATCTCTCCTAATATTATAAATGTGAATGTAAGTTAGTTTGTTACACTTTCATTACTTAATCGATTGTCACGAACAAAGTTCACATATTCTTAGAGATATTAAAAAGGGACATAGGATACTTTTTATACTGAAAAAAATATATAAAAAAATCTTTTGACAGATATAAATAAGCTTATTAAAAAAAAATGAAAATTTAACTGATTCAAAGCCTTCAAATTAAGGCATATACGTATGTACTATACGTATACACTACAGTATGTATTGACTGACATTAACCACGCGAGCGAAGCCGAGGAAAACACCTAGTACATAAATATAAATAGTAAATAATAAAAATATTCATAAAATTAAATAAATATAGATAATAGGCAATAAAATAAGCTTTGAAATCAGTTCAAAGCAAATTGTATGTGTCCTTGAATTTAATATTTTTATACACGTGTCACTATTGAAAAGGAAAAATATATCCCAAAATATACAATTATATTTGACTTAAATAAAAAGAAATAATATGATACATTTATTTTATAAAATAAATTATTCAGGTTACTATGTTGAAATTATTTTATTCTAAATGACTTAAAAAATATGGATCTCTAGTGACGCAGAGGCATAAGAGTGCGACTGTAGACGCGACAGGTTGTGGGTTCGATTCCCACTCCAGGAAATGAAAATATTAAATAATATTTAGTATTTTCATTTCCTCGCTCTGGTAACAGGGCAAAGCGCGGCGTTGAGCGCGGTGTTCCGCCACTCGGCGGCACGCATTGCTTTAATTCGGTGGAAAATGAGGAACGGAAATGTTAAAAGAACGAAGTGCAGTTACAAAGGGAACCAGATAACCGTTGCTATGAGTAGGATACAGCGTGAAGTTAAAAAGAATACAATATTGTATTTGATTTAAATAAAATAAAATATTTTTATATATTTACTGTATAAATAAAATTATTCTCAATGCTTCGTTGAAATTATTTTATTTCAGCTTTTTAAATGACTTCAAAGAATGAGGTTATCAAATCGACTGTATTTTTTATGTGTGTTAACATAGAACTATTATTAGGTGAAACTTTTTTGATGACTCTTATTTATATGATAGCTAGCGCTTTTGATGTAGTTCCATTTAGATTTAATTGAGATCTGACGAATAGTTTCTGAGTTATCCGTAATAATTTAACTTTTTAGTGCATTTTTGAAGTTTTTGTTAAAACTTCATAATGTTAACGCCTGTCGTAGTACTGTAAACGCGACAAGTTGTGGGTTCGATTCCCAGTCCAGGAAATGGAATTTTTCATTTCCTGGGTTTGGTAACAAGGCAAATCGCGGCGTTGAGTTCCGCCACTCAGCACGCAATGCCTCGATTCGACGGAGAGTAGGGAACGCAGTATCTTAACACTAGGTTCCCTCTACTTACCATGCTATATGCGGGATACAGCGTGAAGCTATGTATGTATATATGTATGTATAAAAATTAAACAAAGTGATTGTTGCCTCCATTTAGTTGTAAGTGTTAATACACTCTTCTCAATTCAGAAATTGTTTTCAGCGTCAACTCTGTAAAAGCTGAAAGGCTATTAGTTACCACATAATATGTAAGTATTCCTTTGTCGTATAAGAAAGTAAATTGTAAAGCTTTTTATCCAAAAGTCGTTAGATAAGTTCTTTCTAGTACTCTATTTGATTGGGTTCGGTTTTCTTTCAACAATAAGGTATCTAAGTTTTATATTATTAAAGATATATTGTTACATTATAAAAGAGGTCGTCTGATTGTAAATGTGATCGGTCGTGGGTTCGAATTCCGTTTGAGGGAATGATTACATTATAGGATAAAGCGTGGCGTTGAGATCTTTCACTTAGCATGATCTCGAGTCTTAACACTACGTTATTTCTAATTACCCTACTATGTTGGAAGAAGCGTGAAGCTGCTTTTAAATTTCTCTGCTTTAGTAAGACCAAGTACAGCCTCGTTTGTTGCCACTTTTTTTGCCACTTACCTCACAATATTTCGATTTGCAGGCACTAAGTGGACATCGAAGAGTCTTGACACTAGATTATTTATAATTGATAACCTAGCCATGCGGCAAACTAAACAACTTCTTCATTTCTTAGCTTTTTTTTATGGAAAAGACAAGGCAAACGAGCGTCCGGGTCACCTGATGGTAAGTGATCACCGCCACCCACAGCCCCGTGTAACATCAGAAAAGCAACCGCTGCCTTCGAGGTGGAAGTAGGTGTGCTTTTTGAAGGTACCCATGTCGTATATTTTGAAGGTACCCATATCGTATATATCGACCTAGAAACGCGCAAACGAAATCACACAGTACTGGAGTGCAACGTATCCAGGTGTTTTTTTAAGACAAAGCTTAAGTCTAATAAGCAATGTATTGAATTCGTGTGGAAAAAGAACAACGAAGAGTCTTGACACTACGCCTATAAATACCCTGCTGAGTCGGAATAAAGTCTGTAACTATTATTTTTAACATAAAAAAACATTTAATCTCACCACTCAGCCTAAAATCTCTCAGCTTAAAATGCCTTAATTCGGTAGAAAGTGGGAAAAGGAAATGTTGACAAGAACGGAGTGTCTTAACACTAGGTTCTCAGGTTCTCTCTGCCTACCCTACTATGTGCGGGATACAGCGTGAAGCTATAAAAAGAAAATAAACAGTAGAAATGCAAACATAAAAGCCACTAAGACATTATGCCTAATTCGTAAAGGTTTACTCGCATAATGCCCGCGTTACCCCATTAGTGTGTTTTATTAATACTTCACCCTTTATGTGGTATTTATTATATGACGCTTATGAGTATCTTTTAAATTTAATATAATATATTTATGACAATGTTTGTTGTAAATTGGCGGAATGATTGTATTTAAATTACCTTAATTATTTCGTTATGTTTATCGTATTAGATATTCTACGGCGTTGAGTTCTGCCACCTAATAAGGTGTCAATTTTTGAAAGAAAAGTGGAGAATGGATTGTCTTGACATTATGTTCTTTCTTGCTTTGGCAATTAACATACATACATAGCTTCACGCTGTATCCTGCATATAGCAGGGTAGGCAGAGGGAACCTAGTGTTAAGACACTTCGTTCCTCACTTTCCATGCTGCGTGCTTTCCTTTGCGTGCTGAGTGGCGGAACTCAACGCCGCGCTTTGCATTGTTAACAAACCCAGGAAATTAAAAATTCCATTTCCTGAAGTGAGAATCGAACCCACAGCCAGTTGCGTTTGCAGTAGCACGTGTTCGTTTCCACTCCAGAAAATGAAAATATTAAATTACATTTAGTCTTCTCATTTCTCTGCAAACAAGGCAAAGTGCGGCGTTGAGTTCCGCCACTCGGCACGCAATGCCTCAGTTTCGGCGGAAAGTAGGGAACATAAAAAAAGAGAACGGAGTGTCTTAGCACTAAGTTCTCAGGTTCCCTGCCTACCTTGCTATATGCGGGATACAGCGTGAAGCTAAAAAAATATTGATTAAAAAAATATTTATTACTTTATGGCATAATGAAACATCATTTGAGTATAAACGTGACTGGTTGTGTGTTCGATTCCCACTAAAAGAAATCATTATATTTCAATTATTTCTATTTCCCCACTCTGGTAAGACAAATCGCAGCGTTAAGTTCCATCACTTAATACAAAATGCTTTTAATACAGATATAAGGAGGAGAATGCCTGTCGCGGCGCAGAGGCACAAACGTGCGACTGTAAAAGCGACAGGTTGTGGGTTCGATTCCCACTGCAGGAATCGGAATTTTTCATTTCCTGTGTTTGGTAACAATGCAAAGCGTGGTGTTGAGTTTCACCACTCAGCACGCAATGCCTCAATTCGGCGGAAAGTTGGGAACGGAGTATCTTAACACTAGGTTTCCTCTGCCTACCCTGCTAAATGCGGGATACAGCGTGAAGCTATGTATGTATGTATGAAAGAGGAGAACTCAGTGTTGAGCACTAGGCTTATTCTAACGACTCTTCTATGTAGAAAAAGGTGTAAACCTAAAAAATATATAACATGGCCTTTTAAATCTTCATACAATTTATACTAAAAGAAAAATATGAATACGCAAATATTTTTATTAGATAACTTTTGCTTATTTTCATTTTGATTCAATGTTTATTTAAAGTAAGAGGAAACTAAACCAAAGCAGCCCTTGATATCATTTTTTGTACAGTTTTAAACCATATATGATATTATTTTTTGAATCATGAATCATAAAATAACATTTTTTAAAGCTATTTAATATGGACGTAGGAATTGAAATTCCCTCCATTTTTTATGTTTTACTTATACATATAACAACATAACACCTGTCGTTGCGCAAAGGCAAAAGTAAATGCGACAGATTGTGGGTTCGATTCCCACTCTAGAAAATGGAATTTTTCATTTCCTGGGCTTGGTAAAAAGGTAAAGCGCGGCGTTGAGTTCCGTCACTCAGCACGCAATGCCTCAATTCGGCGGAAAGTGGGGAACGGAGTGTCTTAACTCTAGGTTCCCTCTGCCTACCCTGCTATATGCGGGATACAGCGTAAAGCTACGTATGTATTTATATATATAACACCATCATAATTCAAACATGACATGCCTATTTGAGTGGTATGGCTTCAAATTCCATTGAGGAGAAAATTTCTAAATATATTCTATTTCTGTATAAATTGTAGCCTATGCGTTTCTCTGGTGCATAAAAAAGTATCTGTAAAATTTCTTCTAGATTCGTTCAGTAGTTTTTGCGTTAAAGATTTACAAACTTGCTCACAAATAAACAAATTTAGAAAAAATTTAAGAGTTGTGTCCCCTACAGTACCAAAACCACAAAACAAACTGTTCACCAACTAGCACTCCAACTATCAATAACTATGATACTCAAGTAGAGAACCAAATTTACATGACAATAGTTCTCAAATTCAATTCCAGGAACGTCGACTCGATGCATTATAATAACACTCATAGACATCAAGAGTTTACGCTTTTGAAACCAAATTAATTAACTTATATGCATTTGCATTTGTCATATTCATTTATTTTATTTTTTTTTATGGATAACGGATGGCAAACGAGCAGAAGGACCACCTGATGGTAAGTGGTTACCTTCGCCCATGAATATCTATACCACCAGAGATGTTGTAGATGCGCTGCCAACCTAGAGGATACAGACGGAAGGGGAGGATAATGTAGTAGTCCGCTATCGGAACCACCACATTTTGGGGAAAGGATGGGTGGGAAGGGGGAAAACCTGGCTTACATGCCATCGAACCGGAACACATCACAAGATATTTGGCGGTTCGTCTTTGACATGATAGTGGTCGCGAGCCAGACGGAGGACGAACCTCCTACCACCAAACATTTATAATACTCGTATTCATTTACACCAAACATATTCATTTACTTTTGAAATAGTAATATGTATGGTTTAGCTTTATGCAGTCGCTGAAATTGGATTCTTATTTAGTATATGTACTTCCTTATATTTTAATACATAGAGGCCATCATGGCGCAGTGGTACTGTGTATGACTATAAATTCGGTGGTTTTGGGTTC
>JAKGSA010002256.1:0-21377 GCA_033558755.1 Philaethria dido
ACCACATTTTGGGGAAAGGATGGGTGGGAAAGGGGAAAATCTGGCACTCTGGTCACTTGCATGTTAAATATAATATATACAATTTCATATACCTAATTTACATAAATTACGTTTGAAATATTTAAAGTAACTTGGCGTGAATTTATTTTAAATCGATATCATTAGTCAACAGATAACCTCTGCGTAGTGTATCATTCAGTGATATTACAAATTGTATATGTCTCGGCCTACAAATACAAATAGAGTAATAAATTTACCACATATGCTTTCATATGTCTTTGACATTATTACACGATTCAGTATTTTATATAAAGAAAGGACTTTATCCAAGCAAATGGAGTTCTATATTAAGCCAATTTATTAAAAATATTTTTGAGCTTGTTGTATTCCTAGGGGATACTGATATTTGTTTGTTTAAAAAAAAACATACAATTAATATTACTTTAGATTGTTATAAAAAATATATCAATTTAATTAGATACCTGTCGCATGTCTTATAAAAATTAATAAACTTTTTTATGTGTTCTTTATTACAAACACACAATTTAAAAAAAAACTGCTTAAAAGTCGAGCTTAATACTACAAAACATTCTATAGCAGCCATTTTGACACGAGGAAAGTCATAATTGAATCGGTGAGTGCAGAAACATCGTAAGTCACAAAAAATGCAAAAATTCGTAATCGATTTAAACTAGCTTAGAAAGGCAAGATGCGTGTTGTTTTTCTCCCTCCTTGCAAAATTTGAAAATCCGGACTTACGTTGTTTCTGCACTCACCGATTCAATTGTATAGACGTGTAAAACTATAATTCCTTATTAGTAAGTACCTGAGTAATAAATATATTATTGAGAATGATATTGCAATTAAGTAAGAACGTGGCAATAGTCTTTTTCCCTTACTATTCGTTTATATATAATACGCATAAACATCACGTATTTTCCCGGAAAAAATATTTCTTATACCATACACTACAGTTACTTAAAACATTAAAGAAGAATATAACATGGCTATTCTTAGATGAATTCACTGTAACGAGACTTTGCTTAGCAAGTCTGGGCATAATTTATTTCCTGTGAAAGAGTAAAGTATGCCGCTGAAGCCAAGAGCGTTTGTACGCATTAACGCGGTATAGCTCATGAAAAATCGCTTAGGGAAGAAGCAAGCGAACCCAGTTTGTGAGCAATATAACGTGAAACCCATATATCTTTTTTGTGTTCTTTCTTAAAAAACGACAGTAGTCGACCACGTATATTTGCTTTTATTCAGTGTAATCGCTTTGGAAATGTTTGCTTATTTTACATTTTTGTATAAATTCTATCGATTTAAGGTTTATATATGCTTATTTCATTTATTTAACAACATGTTTTACGTTGTGTTACGTAGCAACTAGAGTGCGACATCTTATACTTATACCTACACAGCTCTTAATGTGCTGTGGTCGTGGCCTTGTTAACTTTGATCTACTTCTAAGTTGTTAAATCTTATATACACAGTAGCTGAACAAACTATATTGTTCTACTGAGTGTAACATTATGTAATGCAATGTGTGTACCATTCATGGCACCTTTTTTTTTTTTTTGTGACGCTGGGAAATGCTTTTTACGCAGACCGTCCGCGCGCAAGAAGAACGAACGAACGGTACTGTGGGGCTCACCGGCCAGCCCGATACTACCCACTAAAACCCAGCGGAAACCCTCTCCACCACCATGGGGCACCGTAGGATCGCTTGCGCATGCCACTACGACGCCTCGGTGGACGAACCATTCATGGCACCTACGCCAACCATGCTGTACACGACAGCAGGACCTGCGTATGGCATGGCGGTATTACCTACTTACATATATCGACAGTCGATCACTTAAATAAGGAAACAACCAAAATTTTGAAATAAATGATCTAATTTGTTCCTTAATATTGATAAATTAATGTTTACTAGAGTCCCTGTTGACGCGTTAACAACGCGTTGTGCTTAGCAATGTATATGTCACTTTATATAAACATATATGTCAAACCATGGTAGTGTGTGTAACATTTATTTTATTAATTTAATATACTTTTTATGCATTATTTAAAAAAATATATTAACATTGTGCACTCCTTCTCTACATAAACTATAAGTGTGCCAAGTTTCATGCTTTTCCGTCCGCGTAATTTTCGTAAAAAGAGGTCCAAAGTTTTCGCTTCACGTATTTATATATAGATATGACTTACTTATTACATACATATTGATGACTTAGAAGTCAAATGGCTATTATGGATACGCATAAAAGTTAAAATTATGGGACATTTTTTTAAATTTTTTTTCAGTACTTTTTTATCTATACTAAGTAGATAAAACAGAACACAAATAATAAGCTATTTTTGCGTTTATTTTGAAAATTTGTTTTATGGCTTAATATTTGTAATATATAAATATAGTAATTATAATTGTTTGTACTAAAATGTGTGGTTTTAGACAACGGTGCTGGTGATTATCGTGAGCATGACAGTGTTAACACTCAATGTGCGTGATTAATTACTCTACTGCGCTACTTACTTGCCACTTCAGTGTTTGATTAATCTAACATCAAATGTTTTGTTTGGTGGTAGGAGGTTCGTCCTCCGTCTGGCTCGCGACCACTATCATGTCAAAGACGAACCGCCAAATATCTTATGATATGTTCCGGTTCGCTGGCATGTAAGCCAGGTTTACCCCTTTCCCACCCATTCTTTCCTCAAAATTGGGTGGTTCCGATAGCGGACCACTACATTATGCTCCCATTCCATATCTGGTGTTATAGATGATCATGGGCGAAGGTGACCACTTACCATTAGGTGGTCCTTCTTCTCGTTTGCCATCCGTTATCCATAAAAAAATGATGTGCTTATTTTTTTTTAATTTAACTAGTGTGATAATACTCTGTTCGCTGCTTTGTGCCAACCCAAATGCGAGACATTGCATGTTAAGTTGCAGAAGTCAAGCCCGATTAAAGATAAAAGTTGATTTATTGCTTGCAAATAAATAATAATGACTCCTATCGTAGCGCAGAGGCACAATTGTGCGACTGTAAACAAGTTAGGTTGTGATTTCGATTCCCACTCTAGGAAATGCAAGCCTTAGCATTTTCATTTTCTAGGTCTGGTAACATAGCAAAGCGCGGCGTTGAGTTCCACCATTCAGCACGCAATGGGGCTCGGAAAGTCGGAAACAGAAATGTTGAAAGAACGGAGTGTCTTAACACTAGGTTCTCAGAGAGTTAAATATAATCATAATCCCCTAAGTGCCACGACCAATCGCAATAAGACACTATCCCAGTGTACGATTGGTTTTAGCTGTGAACTTTACGCTGTATCCCGCATATAGCAGGGTAGGCAGAGGGAACCAGAGAACCTAGTGTTAAGACACTCCATTCTCTTATAACATTTCCGTTCCCCACTTTCCGCCAAATTGAGGCATTGCGTGTTGAGTAGCGGAACTCAACGCTGCACTTTGCCTTGTTACCAAATCCAAGAAATGAAAATACAAAATTTTACATTTCCTGGAGTGGGAATCGAACCCACAACCTGTCGTGTTTACAGTCGCACGATTGTGCCTCTTCGCCACGACAGACGTTTAGCTGTTATCTGTCTCGTTACGTTTATTTTTTTTTTAACGTTTTCTAAAAATTATTTTATAGACATTTCTAAATATATGTATACTTTTAACGCTTTAAAATATTAAAAGTTATTTATTTATATTATATTCTAGGTGTCCCGAGACCAATTACCACGTGGCTTATACTTGGGCTATCTGAAATTACAATCGTCAGTGGAAGTGGTAAGGATCGTAGCGCCGGCGCGGACTCCAATGTACCTCCACACACACGAATTAGAGATAATCCACATGTTTCTGCGTGAGTATACATTTTGCTTTATAATATGCCTAGATATTTGTTGGTATATTATGACAGATTTTTTTTTTGGATATTTGTAGCTTATTTGTTATTATGATGTATAGCGGTAGTTTGATTTAAATCCCTTCAGTAGTTTTTGCGTGAAAGAGAATCTATTCCTTTTGCATTTTATAAATTTTCATATTTATACTATTAAGAATTATTTTGGTACTAGATAAATATTGCTGTTTTGTACTTGACTTTGTAATGTAAAAAATTCTTGATTTTATGAAAAAAAAAAATATTTTCATATAAAGTTGGAGGTAACAACTATTGTTAATACATATGAATTTTAATTTATAAAATATTATTATTTGCTAGATTATAAAAATAAATAATAATTATTGTTCCAGGGAGGAGTGGGAACATCTTAAATCTCAATCAGGCAAATTATTAGACGAAACTCAGTCTATAAACAATTTAGTATCAATCAACGCAAACGACAAACCTTCAGAATCTCAAGAGATGTTCCTCGAGCAGATAGCCGCAGCCTCCCGCAAACTGTTCAAAGATATGGAGATACCTAAAGATAACGCGATCACCCACCGAATATATGATCTCGAAGTTATTGAACTGAACCACGATGTTAGCTTTGTTATGATATGCCCGCCCGCAGAACAAGCTTGCTCTGTGCCAGGACAAAAGGAAATACTACTGCAAAAGGGAGATTTACTAAGCCTCCCCATCCAAGCGTTCGAAATGATCCACCTACAAACCTATCATAATAATATTCTTAATAAATACTCCAAACTTAGTTGCGTTTTAGAACTAGATGTAGCTTTAGCGGCTCATTCCCAAAGAGAGGCTTTTTCGTGCACCGAACTACAAACGGCGAAGGAAAGGTTAACCAAATTAGAAGATCTCCAGAACAATCTAAACTTAGTATGGAAAGCGGAGCGCTGGCTTATGGATTTAATTGGTTTCGCACGTGACAAAGACAAGGCTGGGCCTAGTTCAGGAATTTTGCTCAAATACGTATTAGATAAGACGCCGTCCAAAATATGCGCAGACGGAACTGATGGCAATTGCGAGAAAGATGTCAATTTGAAAATAGACTTACTACAAATACCGCCAAGAGATGGGAAAATGACTAAAACTTCGCCCGGTCGCGGGTCTTGGCCGGGACCGGCTGGTAACGGAAATCACACGAACTTACATCCGGAGTTTAGTAAATCTGAGCAACAGTTGAGTCTAGCTCCTCGACAAACTTCCGTTTCAACGTTAAACTTGAGCGGTTCTTCATATCTTCATTCAGATGCAAAATACGCTAGAAAGGGCAGCGCGGATTCCCAGTTTACACAGTCTAGTGCAATGAGTAATAACTATATGAGCAGCAACTCTCAATTCGATATAAAATCTACGGGATCTCACGTCAGCATCAGCAGTAGTCCTCGACTGCCACCATCACGAAGTGAAGACACCTTGGTTCTTCAAAACGAGAATATAGAACCTAAGCCCCGACCTCATAGTATTAACACAAGCGTCTCGTCATCATCAAGTCCGTTGTTAACCGTCAAAAATTATTACCCAGGTAGTATGATAAGTGTGAAAACTTTGAAGAACGCATCAGAATCAGCCCAAAGCCTATCAAGTGATTCCGAAAGCCAAAGTTGCCCAGTGACAATGACACTTCCTCCCAAAATCCGTCCGAACAGACATAATGTGATCACTTCTAAAAGCATGACTAACGTGAAGTCCTCCGACGTGGACTTCACTGACACCGGCCAAGATATCCTGAACAAGGCGTATTCGGTGAAACGCCAGCCGTTGTTGGAAACGCAAGAAGATTTAGAGTATAATAATAAAGTTCCAAAGACTGATGAAAAACAAAGTGACAATGAAGAGCGGACTGTCAAATTTCCTATTGAACAAAGAATTGATCAAGCGGGTATTTTACAGGTATAGTTTGTTTTTATATTAAATTATTTACTTATATTATATATTTGAAGTTTTCGATTCATTTTTTAACTTACGCAAGAACCGTAAATTTTGTGAGAATGCATACCGCAAATGAATTGTAATAATTTAATTAAAAATGGTCATTCAGTAATATAAGTAACTGAATTAGGTAGACGATGGCTACTGAATGAATAGAAGTACAAATATTTTAAATGTTTACCATATTTCATTTTATTATTTGATATTTCAGGTATTTGCAGCGTATGAAACTGGACTAGCATCAGGCACATCTCTAAAGCTGCACGTCACTCCGCGTACGTCCGCACGCGAGGTCATCGACCTAGTTGTCAAACAACTAAACATGGCCGCCGTTCTCAAAGGAAAATCTGGTCCTGTATACGGCCCGGAGAAATTGCAGGACTTTTGCTTAGTAGCAGTCATAGGGGCTCGAGAAAGATGTCTCCGAGACGACTTCAGACCTTTACAGTTACAAAACCCATGGAGAAAAGGCAGGCTATATGTACGACTCAAACACGACGTGCTCGCGGCATTACAGCATTCAGCCAAACAACCTGCTTATATTTAAATATAGAACAATTTATGTATGAGATTAACAGATTAAAAAACAAACTTTTTGTTTTTTTCTCAACGAGGTCTCTATCTCAAAGTATTAGATGCTGATATGGTAATTTTATTTTTCGGTGCCAATTATTATTTTTGATGCTTTAAATAACTAGTATTATACAAATAAGTGGAAGTTGTGAATAACTTTAGGTGTGTTTTACAGAATGTATGGTGCTTTTCACTGTAACGACGCTCTATGAATGACATTTTCAAATTTATCTCTGTTAGATTCTATAGTTATCTATGTAGCTTTTCTTGTCTGTGTTACTCGTACTCTTAACAAATTAGACCTAGACCTATTTAAAGTAAAATTATAGTTTCAGTTAGAAATGAATTTCTAATTATATTCTATCGTCTAATCTATTCCATCGATAAAAAAAACCATCTCGAACCAAGTTAATGACACTAGAGAATAATATATTTATTCCTCATAAATCATATCTTCAAAACATTAAAGTGCCTCATTTATTTTTGCTGCTTTCTATCATGTCTCCTGGAGTATGGCTGAGGTTTTACAACGAATGGAAAATGCATTGAAATATTTATTCAGTTTAAATAATACGCATATTAAAATCACGGAATATCAGATTTTATTGCTCTGAGCAAAAAAAATTAAATAATTATAGTTTGGATTGTATATAGGGGAGTTCTAAATACGTGTGTAGTAGATATTATATTATAATATAAGTGCGACTTATTATTATCGCTAAAATTCAATGATTCTAGACTTCACCGAGATCAACTTTTTAGTATTTATTAGATAATTGAAATTCGTTACCTAATTTACCATAACATAAATAGGTATATAATTTTTTTATAAGAAAAAAATACTTTGCTGTATTCTAATTTTTCACTTTAAACTAAATGAGAAATCAAATAATTTTTATATTCTATTACATATATTAGATAAATATTTTTTTACATATAAGCATACTTATTTTTAACAGTGCAATCCACAAAATCAATATATATAAATATAGATGAATAAACATTTAATTATTTTGCTTTCTATATATGAAAAGTGATTTTACCTCTACTTTAAATATTGCCATTTTATGTAGCCTTATATAGAAAGGTGACTTTTTAGTAAATAAAATTTAACCTTCATTTAAATTTTTAAGAAGATGATTATTCTTTTAATGTTAAGCTTACAGATTATATAATTTATGTTTTAAATCAGTTTGCATTGAGTTATTGTAGTTAGATTCAAATATATTGTATGAATTAATGTGAAAATATCAACGATTCGAAGGCCATTCTTACGGATTGCAGGTATTGTTATAGCAAAGCCTATTAACAGAAATGTCTTATATTGATATATAATTGAAGTAATGTGTTTTATTTGTAGATTATTTTAATACTGTGTAAGTATTCACCCTTATTCACTTGATGTTGTACATTAGACTTTTTAGAAAGTGGAGTATGAAATTATGCACAAAAATAAATGTATTTGAAATCTCATGTTTTTATCATTTTTATGCCTTCTATATTATTACAATGTTCATAATAGAATTAATAAGTCTTCTGCAATATTTTATAACTTTACTTATTTGTTGGATGCTTCGTGGTCACTTCAGACTAAAGTATAATGATAGCTCATTTTCTTAAAGGTAATCGTTATTTTCGGATGTACAGAAGCATCGCGTATAAAGTCAATTATTCACTAAATTGAGCTACATTGACAAGTGATCTATTACGCTGCGTTACCCATTGTATATATAATTTAAATGAAACTGTCTAAATAAAATGAAAAAGTCTGTGGTCATAGATTTTTAAGATATAGATATAGACCTATTATCTGCTAGTGAAATTGCAAATAATATATTAGAAATAAACATGGTTTCATTTGTGTGTAATCCTACAGAGAAGTTCATCCATTAGTGCTCAGGCAAATCAGTTTGCAACCCAAATGTAAAGGCCCTTCAAAATACGATTTACGTATATTTTGCTGTAGAAGAGATTATACAGTTTTACACAGAAAAGCTGTTTTTTTTTTTTTTTAAATAATTTATATTTAAAATTATTTAAAAAAACCAGCCAAGTAGGTGGGAAGCTGAAGTATGGTTTTGGTGGGAATCTTAGCTAGGTGAGGCTAAATTACCTATAAAATGCCAATAACACTAATTGCTACCTGTGAAGGGCGTAACACAGTGCTAGCACCTTCAGCCAGTCCGCGTCATCCACGTCCCCGCCGTCCACCCCGGGACCTGCTGCAACCGCGCCGCCGCGCTTTCGCCACTAAGCGTTGCAGTTGCAGAGGATGCAGGGCACAAGGCGAGTATTCTGCGCCTCAAAACAGAATCAATCACCAGGGAGGATACCCGAACAAAACCGAGCACGTCTGTATGCTCTGAGGTGGCAGCCCCACCAATAGACTAGGGCACTGTGGGTTAATCACCTGCATGCCTAAAAACCCAAACAGATTAAAGAAATAGATACAATGTTAAACCGGACTGATTCAGATAAGACGACTTTTGGCATGAAAAAACGGACACGATTTGGCGTATGGAATGTAAGGACCCTCAGCGACGACAGTAAACTTGCCCAAGCAGAGAAATCTTTGATTGACTACAATCTGCTACTACTCGGAATGTCTGAAGTTAGACGCAACGGATTTGGAGAAATGTCGGCACCTCAAGGCACTACCTTATTGTACTCTGGCAAAGAGAATGAAAACGACGTCCGTGAATATGGAGTTGGGTTTTTGCTCTCTAAAGAAGCAAGAAGGAGTCTCTTGGACTGGAAACCTGTGTCCGAACGAATCCTTGTGGCGCGATTTAACTCCAGAGTTAGGAAAGTTACCATTGTTCTGTGCTATGCCCCAACCGATACTACCGATCTCCAACGTAAAGAAGAATTCTATAGTCAACTGACGAAGACCTTCAGCGAAATAAAACGACAAGACATTGTAATTCTTATAGGAGATTTGAATGCCAAGATCGGTTCGGACAACAAGGGCTACGAAAGTGTAATGGGTAAGCATGGACTTGGAGACCGCAGCGAAAATGGGCAGATGTTCCTAGACTTTTGCCAAATGCACGATCTTGTTATTGGTGGCTCTTTATTTGCACATAGAGACTGCCACAAATATACGTGGACATCGCCCAATGGACGAACGCACAACCAAATTGATCATATAGCCATCAGAAAAAAATGGCGTGGCTCTCTCCTTGACGTTCGTAACAGAAGAGGAGCTGATATCGACAGTGACCATGAACTTGTAGTTGCCCAACTAAGGCTTAAAGTTTCTGCTCCTAAACGTTCACCACAAGGATGCAAAGGCCAAAAGTTCGATATTGGAAAATTAAACAACAGCCAAATAGCAGATCAATTTAGGATTGAGCTACGAAACCGTTTTGCGACTCTGGGTGATATGGCTGACAATGACATTAATACGGAGTGGAACAAGATTAAAATGGTTTACTTAGAAACCAGCTCCAGTATTCTTGGGCACAAACATCCTAAACGAGAGAACTGGATGTCACAACGAACGTGGGACCTAATTAATGAAAGACAAGCTGCAAAAATACAACTTCTCTCAGCCACCAACCACTCAAATGTCGAGATACTAAGGTCGCAATATTCTGCCTTGCGAAAACGAATTTCCCGTAGCACTCGTAAAGACCGACGCCACTGGGCACACCAAATGGCAGATATAGCTGAAAATGCTGCAAAAAACCGTGACCTGAGAGAGTTGTATCGCGCAACAAAAGCCTTATCAGGACATAAGCGACTTAAGCAACACCCCTTAAAAGATGGCAATGGGCAACTGATTGTGACATCCGAGGGCCAACTACGTCGCTGGGCAGAGCACTTCAAGGAAGTTTTTCGCGAACCTGCTGTTGCAGTAGAGGAACCTGCGGACCGGGCTCCCTCCCCAACTCCCCAAGTACTGGACATTGACACCGAGGTACCAACTTACACCGAAGTGCATGATGCTATTAAAGGACTTAAGTTAAATAAAGCCCCTGGGGAAGATCTCATAGCCGCTGAAATGCTCCAAGCTGACATACAAACAGCTACAAACCTGCTTACTCCTCTCATTCAAAAAATTTGGCGCGACGAAGTCATGCCTGATGAATGGCGAACCGGCCTACTTGTGACGGTGCCAAAGAAAGGAGATCTGAGTAACTGCAGCAACTGGCGGGGTATCACTTTGTTATCTGCCCCCTCTAAAGTCATATGTAAGATACTTCTGAAACGGTTATCTAACGCAGTAGAACCACTTCTACGTAACGAACAAGCCGGTTTTCGTCCTGGAAGATCATGCACTGACCAGATTAACACTCTGCGTATCATTCTTGAACAAGGAGCTGAATTCCAAAGGGAGATATATTTTCTCTTTGTCGACTTTGAGAAAGCCTTTGATACGATTCGGTGGACTGCTATCTGGTCACGACTGGAGACGATCGGAGTTCCTACGAAAATCATCAACCTTACTAAGGCAGCGTATTCAGAGTACTCGTGCAGAGTTCGACATAATGGGCTTATTTCCGAAAAGATCCCAGTACATGCGGGAGTTCGCCAAGGATGTCTCCTATCTCCGCTGCTTTTCCTTATTGTGCTAGACGGTATGATGTCTCGCATTAACAACACACCACAACATGGCATTGAATGGGGTCTAACAGAATATTTGCAAGATCTAGACTACGCTGATGACCTGTGCCTAGTCAGTCATCGCCGTGTGGACATGCAGACAAAGCTGGATGAACTGCGGAGAGAAGCTGCTGCAGTAGGCTTAAAAATAAATGTGCGGAAAACAAAGGACATGAGAAGTGGAGCTTGTGACGACAGACCGCTTTTTATAGGCGATGAAGAAGTGGCTAGAGTACAGAGCTTCACCTATCTTGGAAGTGTCGTGTCAGAATCTGGAGGAACAGACATAGATGTGACTTCCCGGATTGCTAAAGCTAAAGGCGCATTCGCTTGTCTCCGTCCTGTGTGGCAGTCGAAACACCTCTCCCGTAGAGTGAAACTAAGATTATTTAACACCAATGTCAAAAGTGTGCTGCTGTACGGATGCGAGACGTGGAAAGTCACCAAGACGATCACACAACAACTCCAAGTCTTCATAAACCGATGCCTGCGGCAAATCCTGAAGATTTTCTGGCCGGACACTATCGCCAATATAGACCTTTGGAGGGAGTGCCACGAAGATCCTGTCGATTTGCAGATCCGACGTCGCAGATGGAGCTGGATCGGTCACACTTTGCGTAGGGATTCGGATCACATACCAAGGCAAGCTTTGGACTGGAATCCCCAAGGCAGACGAAAGCGTGGCCGTCCAAAGCAAACCTGGCGGCGCTCGATTATTGCAGAAGCCAAGAGCATCGGGCTAACCTGGAGTGAAGTTAAGCGGATAGCGCAAGACAGAGAAGAATGGCGTGACTTTGTAACTACCCTCTGCCCCGCTGTGGGGACTTAGGACTACGAGAGTGTCACTGAATGTATCGATTTTGCTATGAATATATTCTTATGTCATATTTAAACAGATTAACAATTTGTTAAGGCAGAGAGAATTTAGTGACACGACATTCCATTCGCCGCTTTGTGCCCAATTATGACATTACATATACATTATAGACAAAAATGATTTAAAAATAATCGTTTTCCCGATTGGGAATCGAACCCACAACCAATCGTGTTTCTGTTTTATTCATAACGTCACAAAATTACACCAACCTCAAAATTATACTTTTATTAATGAAATTACTATAAATTATAATAAGATTTCACTAAAACGAATATAAAAAAATAAATAAAAATCCTTTTTTGGCAATAATTTTGCAATAGTATATCTTAATGCTCTCATAAAGATATCGTATTAATATTAATGTGCAATCTATGAACATAACTGCTGCATATTCCTAAAGTTGAGTTATCAAGTATGGTAATATGTGCAGAAATTGTTACATATTTTTTTAGCTTCACGCTGTATCCCGCACATAGCGGGGTAGACAGAGGGAACCTGAGAACCTAGTGTTAAGACACTCCGTTCTTTTAAAATATCCGTTCCCCACTTTCCGCCGAATTGAGGCATTGCGTCCTGAGTGGCGGAACTCAACGCCGCGCTTTGTTTTATTACCAAAGCGAGGAAATGAAAATATTAATTATTATAAATATTTAATATTTTCATTCCCTGGAGTAGGAACCGAACCCATAACCTATCGCGTTTAGAATCGAATGCTAGTGCTTCCGCGCCACGAATGGCTTCAATGAACAATGAACATAACTGCTTGTGGAGTTATCAAGTATGGTGATACCCATGTGCAGAGACTGCTACATTATTTAAAACGAATGTAACAACTTTGATTGACGTAACTCCTTAATTATGTCCTCCATTTTGATATTCGTAATAACGAAAGCGAGTTTAAAATTAATTCGCTAAAAATTTCACGGCCTAATTGCCTACGGTTCATTAAACGTCCGATTTCGTTACTGTTGATTGACACTTTTGTGATTTTAGTTATTAAAACATCTAACAACACAAGAGATGTACTAGTATGCGTATGCCAACCTAGAGTGATACATGTAGTGGAATAGGGAGGATCAATGGTAGTAGTCCGCTATCGGAACCACCACATTTTGGGGAAAGGATGGGTGGGAAAGGGGAAAACCTGGCTTACATGCCATCGAACCGGAACACATCATAAGATATTTGGCGGTTCGTCTTTGACATGATAGTGGTCGCGAGCCAGACGGAGGACGAACCTCCTACCACCAAACAAAAAGCAAATAGAAATAAGCTTTTGATACTTAACACGCAATGTACCTAATATTTGAAGTGAAAACCAGAGAAACGTATTCAGAAGTGATCCGCATCATACGAGATCCATGAATATAAAAAAATATTAAAGACAATATTCTAGACACGTAAAAAAACTTGATAGTGGCAGATTCGAACCCGCGTCTCTAAGAATTCATCTAACTGTTTTAACCAATTAAGGTCAACATTCTTGTCATGTTACATCGAACAGCATAAATAAGTTGTCTTGATAAACATAATTGGTTTGTTAAACGGGATTCCAAGAGGCGCAGGTTCGAATCCTGCTTTGTTCATTTTCTTATAAATTTCCAATATTTCTTTCTTATTCTTACCTATAAAAAGTATAACACTTTAAAAAATATCAAAATAGTGAGTATAATCCTCGCAGACCGCACCGCCGCAGCCCGCACGTACATATAATGCCCCAAACAATTTATAGCTCTATCATTATAATTACACTAACATTTACATAAAATATGACTTCAATATTATGCAAATGGTTATTCCGATCGCTATCTGACATTAAATCGCCATTACTTATAACTTTGGTAACACAAAGCAGACCGGATTGTGTTTTGATGCGTTCATAATAATCAAAGCGTATACGTTGCTGTCACTTAACAGTTGAAATTTAAATGAGGACCGCAACTTTGTAACTCGATTGATCCTAATATGGAGTCGAGACAAAACTACTTGGACAAGAAAGGCAACCAATTCGGTCAAAGCTTACTAATTTAAAAAGCAATGACATTTTTTTGACAAGTGTCTGTTAAAGCCTTTATTTGGGCTTCCATGAGATTTCAATTTAAAACTCGATTTGTAAATTACAATATTGGAGACTGAAATTGGAAAGTTAGGTTTGATTTAGTCAATGTGGGGCAATTTGTTTTGTCTAATTTTAAACGCATTTGGTTGTAGGTTCGATGTCTTCTCAGGGACATTATTATATTTTAAGCATTTTCTCTACTAAATATACACTGTCTCGCTTTGGGGCAGCTACTTACAAGACCGCTTATATTCTCTCTGACAATTATAGTATGCGATAAAGGAAGGAAAGCTGAAAATAAAAAATAAAGGATTGCTCCAGAATCTCTAAATGGAAGAATAAACATATAATATGAATAAAAATATACATATAAAGAAAGAGACAAAATAGAAAGTTTCAAAAATGATTGACTGATTTTTAGAGAAATAATGCAAATCCAGATGAAGGCAGCGACCGCCGCACCGCGCCGCGCTGGTCGCCCCCATTCGCGAACACCACTGAAATGGAAAAAACGTTGATTTAATTCAAACAGAATTCGATTTATATTGACAGGATTATTTTATCAATTGATTAATTAAAACTGCCGGCTTTCTGAGTGTGGAATGAAAATAGTGGTAGTACTAGATTCATACTGATAACAAACGTGGGTGTTAGGAGTACAGTTGCTTAGGCTACTATGTGAATTATATCACTTATAATTAAAAAAAAAGACATTAAAAACTTTTAATACACCAAATTAAATATGAACTATATGTAAAACAAATAACTGTGCTCGTAATTATGCTTAAAATGATTGAATTTAAATAATATTTTGTGTGGATTTCGAAGCGGAAATGGCATCGAAATTCAAGAGCTGTTTACCTTTAACAGTAATACAGTATTTTGGTCTGCAACCCTCTGAGCTCTGATCTTGACACGCCATTAAGTATTAGTGATGTTAACAACGAGGACGAGAACGAGAAAGCCTTGATCTTTCAAAATATCAGGAAAGAATATAAAAATCATCATTATTCGTTGTTTTGGATGCGATAAGTGCTTAAACCTTCGGTATTTACGTTTATTTACTCAAAATATTTACATTTCTGACTTATTGCCTTGACTTTCCGTATTTTGATATTATTTTAAATGAAATCACATATATTGTGCCGAATTTCCTAGTAATTGAAGTTGCTATCTATCACCCAGAGCCGCCCACTCTCACAGTCGCTGTCGCACAGTACACGCAGCTCGTCTCTCGCACTATCAGTTACCACGCATGTAGGAGTACATATCTATCGGGCATCACACGCGATTCCAAATAACATTGTTTATTCTGAATATAAATTCGTTGGAACAGCGGCGTCGCCCCCCGCATTGATAGCATATTCTACTCGTACTAGTACGAGTAGGAGCAGCATGCATACGCCGACATGCGCACATAAATATTTATATTTTTACCCATAATAATATCGAAACGGTTGATTTGCTATGTATGTCTAACGTCTGTTCGACACGCAAAAACTATAGTACGTAATTTTAGAAAAAATCTATAACTATAACGATACATTATTTTTTTATACGAAATCATAAGTTAGTAGTGTAATAAGTTATAGGAAACTAAGCATTCCCCGGATCGACTTTACCATAACGTTATAGGGAAAGGAGTCCGGAAAAACCCAAGTGTAAACTCGAGAGACCCCTTTAAATGGATTAATGATCAATCCATTGTCCAAGCTCCTCTCTATCTCTACTTAAACAAATTTGAAAAGATCCTACTAATGCCGCCATCGAAATACGTACTATAAATAAATGATTTGTTAACATTTCCTGACAATTGAATTGTAAACCATTGTCGAATATAAAAAAAAAAAGAAAAAAATAGTCCCGCTGAGTTTCTTGCGCCGGTTCTTCTCAGGTCTGAGGCATTAAATTTAGTGTGAACCGGTGGTAAATTATTTGACGTTCAAAAAATGAAGCTTGTAACTTCTTATTTTGAATAAAATTATTTGACTTTTGACTTTGACTTTGACTTTTGACATTGCAAGTAACTTAGTGTGAACTCAAAAAAGATTTTAAAATATTATTCCGTTCAAAGAGAATATAAACTAATTCCCTGTAACCCATTGTACTAAGGGGCCGTAAGGCCAAGAAAGTAACGGACCAAATAAAGTCAATATCGCGATTAAGTGTCAAAGATAACGGAAATCACGCGGCTATTTATAAAAAAATGTTTTTTACTTTATTTAAGAACAAATCGGTCACTGTCGAAATTCTTAATTGAATTTTTGTACGTAAAAGTTTCCAATTATATTATTTTCCGATCATGTTTCTTGTTGGAGCGTTATCACGGCGTGTTTAATTAAAACCGAAGCAATCTGATACAATCATGCTCTTATAAGGGAATGACAACGTTATGTGTATACTTTTACAAACTGCTCCACATATGAGTAACGGCACTTTTTTAGCTTCATGCTTTATCTCCATGTAGTAGAGTAGACAGAGAGAACCAATGTCAGAACTTTCGCTCGATTTCAAGTCATTTTTCTTACTAAAGCAGAAAAATGTATAAGTTATAGAGAATCCTACTCTCCCAAAAGAGCCTACATTCAGTTTTTAGCCCTTTTTATGGCCAGTAAATTAGCTTTTAATTTATCTGTCAGTCACTCAGTAACACAAACGCTTTAAGGCAGTAATGTGAGAACATCATGGAACAGATATAGCATCTGTAAAAAGTGTAAACGCCATGGTTGTAGGTTCGATATATATATATATATATATATATATATATATATATATATATATATATATATAATTAAAAATATAATCATTTCTCCTATTAGGAATGGAACTCACTTACCGTCGCGTTTACAATCAGGGAGTCCCACTGCGCTACGATGCACTCTATAACGACTTTACCAAAATCAAAATTCACCACTTTTTGTTTAATCAGCGAGTATCCGGACGAGTTCCCTGTAAAGTTATGCTCTTGGGGAGTCGAACAATTTACTGGGTGATTTTACATACAGATTTTTATTTATGATATTTTTGTTGAATTCGAATATGTAATAGGATTAATGCAAATACGATGTACTATGATTAATATCAAACAATACAACATATCTAAATAATATTTATATCATTTGAATCAATAAGCGCTTTATAGAATAACGCGCCGTTGTCGGTATAGTAAAGTAGGTAAAGATAATCTTATTGTGAAGACACTCCGCTTCTCCACTCTTTCTGCAACTCATCTTAAATTCGAGGGATCTCAACGTCGCATTTTTGGAGTTATTGAGAAAGGAGAAACAGGAAATAAAACTAAATATTCCTGTTTGAGGATCGAACTTACTACTATCGTATCTATAGTCTGGTCCTTTATGAAGCTTTATGAGCTATTAATGACTTTTTTTTTAGCTTCACGCTGTATCCCGCAAATAGCAGGGTAGGCAGAGCGAACCTGAGAACCTGGTATTAAGACACTCCGTTCCTCAGTTACCGCCGAATTGAGGCATCGTGCTGGGTGGCGGAACTCAACGCCGCGCTTTACCTTGTGACCAAATTCAGAGAATTAAAATACTAAACTTTTACATTTCCTAGAGTGAGAATCGAACCCGCGTCGTGTCACAATCGCACGCTTGTGATTGACTATTAATACATATCATTAAAAATTGATAATAAAGAATCATTATACTTTTAAAAAAATATTTTTCCACTAATACTAAATAATTTGCTTCGTAACATAAACACGCAAGTGTCAAAGGAGAAGTTACACGTTTGAAGTGCCCGCATTGTTACAAGAGTAGAGGTCGTTAACCTGACAACAGATCGTTATCAGTGCAGGTTCGAATCCGCTGTGACAAGTTAAGCTTATCACTTTGATGTTGTTTTTATTGTGTTTATAACATTTATCGTACACGGTCTTTGTTTCAACATGTTTTTAAGGGATTTTAAACTTGATTAAATATGAGTATTATTACAAAATGCGGCGTTGAGTTCCGCTACTTAACTTACTTTCCGCTTCGGAACTTCTTGAGTGCCCTTGTCTCTGATTCTCATCTTGAATATCCTGCTATGGAAAAGAACGGGATTTTTTATTAGGAGTACAGTACACAAAATTGTTTTATGTATTGAAGTAAATTTTATAGAAATCTACTCAATAATTTTTATTTTATTTAACACAACATCTTTTTTTTTTTTTTTTTTTTTTTTTTTTTTTTTTTTTTTTTTTTTTTTTTTTTATGGATACTGATGGCAAAACAAGCATGAAGGGACTGCCTGATGGTAAGTGGTTACCTTCGCTCATGAACATCTACAATACAAGAGATGTACTAGGACCAAACCTAGAGGATACAGATGGAAAGGGAGGATAATGTAGTAGTCCATATCGGAACCAATTACATTTTAGGGGAAAAGAATGGGTGGGAAAGGGAAAAACCTGGGCTTTACAATGCCAATTTGAACTGAACACATCATAAGATATTGGCGGTCGGTTCTTGGACATGATAGTGGTTGTGAGCCAGACGGAGGATGAACCTCTACCACCAAAAGATCTTATTTACGTATATAAGTATATAAGCATATTATATCAAGAAATTTATTCAAAATTGTTTTTTCATTGCTTCCCGCTAAGTAAAGTGTCCTCTCTAAGTTTCACTCATTAATAAAAAGGTTGCCTGTAAGAAATTCTACTTTTAGTGATAAGGCCGCCTTTGCCTAACTATTTGTATATAACTTGTAATCTTTATTTTTTTATTTGTTGCAATAAAGAGTTTTTATTATTATTATTAATATAGTCTAGATTTCCAAATAAAGGCACAGGCTACAATATTCGTTCGTGTTCGTTTCCACCTTGGTCATGTCTCAAGCTGACTGAATAAAAAGACGTCGACTACCTTATACGTCACGACGGATAACCCCATTGCCTTTACTTCTGTTTACTATATTTTAAACTTCTATATAATAAACTAGCTATCACCCGACTTTTTCTGCGTTGTTACTGATTTTCCAGAATGGGTATAAAAATATTTTACGGTGAACAAAAGTACCGTCTGACAGTCTCAAGAAAACCCCAACTGTCTTCTACTCAAAAATATTATCATAATAATATCGCTTCGTTGCGACGTGAAGGACAAACAAACATAATTTTCCATTTATAATATTAGTATAGATATATACAAAACAAGCGTAAATTATAGTATCTAAGATCCAAGTATATTTCCACAGCTATCAGGGAAAAATATCTTCAGCGTTGCTTCCTAAATATTTTTTTTTGAACTTCATAAATATAGGAACTCATACCTGTAGCTTCAGTGATTATAGTAAGTTCACCAACATTTTAAGGAAGGATGCATGACATACAAGAACGTTTGGTGGTTGGTTATATATAAAAACACATACAGGCCAGGTATGTAAAGAAGGTAATTTTATCAAAATCGCAGCCTGAGTCCAATTTATACTGATTAACGGAGTCTGGAGTTAGTGTAAGAAGTTGACAAAATAGAAATGTTTTATTTAAAATCCTTAATTGAATATTTCTACACGACAAAAATATTTTTAGTATTTCCCCCATAGTGGATATTGCAGGTATCTCTAAGGTAGGTAGGTTTATATCTCAATTGAAATGAACGTATGTGGATGTCTTATTATCATATGCTATCGATTCGTTTATCATAAAAATGCTTGGGTTGATTGTTGAGGCTTATTTTATGTGCCAACGTGATTTAAATGTGCTGATTGGGGTTCGATTCCCAATTAGAGGGATTTTTTTTTATTATTTTCATTCCTACTCCAGTAGGACAAAGCGCGGCGTTGAGTTTCGCCACTCAACTCGGGCAGCCGTACCGCGGAACAGAAACTCAGGTATCTAGAACTAACTACCCATACAAGGCTGGGTTTAATGCAAAATCTCTTCAATAATTCGTAAAAAATGACAAAATCTAGTACTAGTAAGAAACATACACATATATGTACTCTCTGACACACTGTGTTCCGGACTTCCTGGGCGTCGAGTCGCGTCGGTCAGATAATCTCTACAATGACTGAGATTAATTTACGCGTAAAGTTGGTCACTACGCCCGCGCTGCCCTGGCCCCTCTTACCCTCCCGCCTCCTAGCTCCGCCGCCTGCTGCCTGCTCTGTTCATAACGCATTCAACAAATGACAAATTGATACTTCTATGTGTATAAATTACTTATAAAGCTGTGTAATTTATGTTGTATTAGTCCGTCCAATTTATTGGGTAGTTTTACTGTTGTGTAATATTCGAGTCAAAAGAAAAATAAATTAATAAAATATTGTATTCATTTTAGAGAACAGTTGACCGTAAAGCTCAATTGTTTCTAATACATATTTATAATTATGCCACGTGTGTTAAATCTCGTCTGAAACAGCATTTACTCATTAACTGTAACAGCTTTCAGACCAAAACTAATATTATAAGTAAAACGATCGTATTCATTTTTCTTTATATATATGTGTATATACATATTTATTATATATAAATTCATGAATATATATTTGTATAGTCTATTTATGTATATATATTTTTTTTTATCTTCTTTTTTTTATTTATTTAATATTTTGTATATGTGTATATTAGTATAGGTATGGTATTTTATATATTTATTATGTTTACATATATTCTATTTTGTCTATTTTTTTTTTTTTCTTTATTTTTCTGTACTTTTAACCCCCGCATATAACATACTCATCCACCTCCTACAGGAATGAATCAAGATTCTCTCCCAGGGATAAGTCCACCTTTGTACACACTAAAAAAATGTATTTATCTTGTTCTAATGTATTTTTTTTTTAAGTGCAACAAATAAATATATATAATTCCTAATAAAACATATACACAAAAAAACAATGAGGGTGGAAGTCAGAGACTCAGTACCGATTATCTTCATTCTCCACTTTTCACCATTGTCTGGTAATAACTGCAACTGTTTGATATTTTTTTTTTAGGTATGGCTTAATCAACAAAAAGCAGTGTATAACTTAGACACTGTAAGGCAAGAAAAAGGTGATTTATCACTTGACACACTAAAACATTTACATTTCTGACCTCAAATTGCAAATATAAAAGCAACATGATCGGCAATTTAAAGTGAGAAACATTTAAATTTAATGAATCCCAACAGGATTTTCTGTACAATCTGGGCTTGCAATGTAGAGTAGATGAGACGTTTATTCATCAGGCCTGGGTCATGTTCCTGACGCTGATCACGCGCGAGGTACGCGATAATACGTCTCTCGTATGCGGAGGCAGGCGGCGACGGAGGCGCGGCAGACAACACGGAACTAAATGGCATGGATTTGAGAGAGCTGGGACAACCCCTGATCATCCATATATTATTACGAAACAAAAAGTTTTTATCCCTTTCCGAAAAATACACTGACTGAGGAGTATGAAACTTCTCTAGTACAATTA
>JAKGSA010002257.1:3512-21370 GCA_033558755.1 Philaethria dido
AAGACTGCTTTATTTCCGTTACACATGTTATTCGCATCTACCTTATATATATATATATAGAAAAGACATAATTTTTTTTTATTTTTCGAGCTATATTATTTTTAAATAACAATTCTAATTTTTGACGCGCCTTACGCCCAGCTGATCGAATATGCCTCATCCGCCTCACTAGGTGACGCCTTGAGTGGAAACCGTTTAACGTTTTCTATTTCCCTCCACTCTCTGTTATCTATTTCGATCTCTGCGTCATCATATTTCTCCTTCCCTTCCAAGGAAGGAGAAGATGATTCTTGAAGATTAATATATTACAACAACTAAAAAAATCATAACATTACGCTATGATATATAATGAAACAAGAAAGAAAATTCTAAAAACATACAAGACAGCAAACAAAGTAATCACTTACACAAACATTACTAGATACTTAGCGAAGACAATTAACAACTACCTCATGATACTAACAACTTAAACAGATGAAAGCCCCGTATTTATTACGGACATTAATACATTCACGAAGTGTAAAGCATAATTATACTGTTTGCGTTTGCAAAAGCTCGGAGACTAGCTTTATTAATTGGTGGAATGTGTAGGTCCTATGTACACTTGTACAAGTGCAAAAATATTATTTTACAGAGGAGCCATTTAAGAAGAAAAAGTTTCTAAGATTGTAATTTTGTCATTATTTGAAGTAAAAATGGTTTAAGTTATGAATTTCGTGAATAATCACAAAATAACAATTATATACATATATATATATATATATATATATATATATATTTAACTTCACGTTGTACCGCCTGTGGCTGTGGCGCAGAGACACAAGTGTGCGACTGTAAAGCGATAGGTTGTGGGTTCGATTCTGGGTTTGGTGACAAGGCAAAGCGCGGCGTTGAGTCCCGCCACTCAACATGCAATGCCTCAATCTGGCGGATAGTAGGAAACGGATTTGTTAAAAGAGAACGGAGTGTCTTAGCACTAGGTTCTCAGGTTCTTGAACAATAATATCTTTTTTAATAATGTATAAAGCTACCTACCTTAAGAGCCTTTAACTGGGTTTCCGGTAGAATTATATTACACTTGTACTAGTGTAGGAAGGACTCATGAAAGTATTGTTTGATTTGATTTATGTTAGAATTGATTTATCTTTACTGCACTCAAAATATAAAATATAAAAGAAACTTATTATATAATTATAAATCGTATATGTACTTCTATTCAAAATGTACGTAAAAATTATTGCTAGAATCAATAAGACCGTCTTTTTTCCGGATTGAATCATTTAATTGTGCTTTGTCTTACCAGAACGAATAAATAAAAAATATTTAAATATTCCCCCAACTTGAAATCGAATCCACAACAGTCAGACGTCCTACTGCGCTACGAGGTTCCCCAAAAAAGGGATTTGGATTGTTTTCATTTATCCATGTGCCAAATTAATTGTAATTCTTTTATCGTTAGAATGACATGATAAAGGAAAATTTTAAAACTGAGTAAATGTACAAAAATAACCATATTAAATATTTTTTAGACTTCAAGGTATTTTGCGCATAGTAGAGTTCTCTGACTAGAGCCAACTTATTTAATTTACAAATCAAGCCTTCTTGGAAGTATTACTGCTATATCCGGTAACAATGTACGCCTGCTACTAAGCCTATTATAGTGTAATGAGCTATTTGTTAGTTCAAAATTGGTGAAACTCTATTCCATTCAAAACTATAGATATTAGTATAAATATGATATTAGTGGGGAAAGTAATGCGTGTGAACCCATTACAAAATTGATGTTTTCTAACTTAAATACATACATACATACATAGCTTCACGCTGTATTCCGCATGTAGCTGGGTAGGCAGAGGGAAACTAGTGTTAGGACACTCCGTTCCCCACTTTCCACCGAATTTAGGCATTGCGTGCTGAATGGCGGAAGTCAACGCCGCGCTTTTCCTTGTTACTATACCCGGTAAATAAAAAAATCCATTTCCTGGAGTGGGAATCGAACCCACAACCTGTCGCGTTTACACGCTTGTGCCTCTGTGCCATGACAGGCTTTAGGCTAACTTAAATCTTACAATAAAATAAATAAATCATAACATTACCATACAAAACAAATGTAAATGCCTACTAACATAGATAGATAATCAAAATATATCAGCGTGTATAATTGGCAGGTGACCGGCAGGATTACACGCTCTGCCTTGATTAATTTAGCGCCTCGATCTGATTTGCTATGGATTGTTGAATATATTTTGGAACATTTTGAATATTGTGTGTATTATTAGGTCATGTTATTAGTTTTTATAATATATAGTAGAAAACGGAGTGTCTTGACTCTAAGTGGTCTCTGCCTACCCTGCTATGCGGAATAAAGTATATTTTTTCTTTCTTTTTTTACCTTCACGCTGTATCCCGCATATAGCAGGGTAGGTAGAGGGAGTCAGAGAAACAAGTGTTAGGACACTCCGTTTCCTTTCAACATTTACTTTCCCCACTTTTCAACGAATTGTAGCATTGCGTGCTAAGTGGTGGAACTCAACGCCACGCTTTGTCTTGATCCAGAAAATGGAAATACTAAATATTATTCAAACTTTTAATTTCCTGGAGTGGGAATCGAACCCACAACCTATCGCGTTTACAGTTGCACGCTTGTGCCTCTGCGCCACGACAGGCGTTGTATAAAAATATATGTCTTTCACTATTTGATCCTACTTTAAGAATGCCACGTAATAAGCGGCAACTTTATAGAGGTTATTTAGTTCACTTTATAGGTATTCTTTTATTCATGTAGCTCATAACTTTGTGGCGACGGGTTATCAAAAATGATTGAAACTCTGAGAAGAAGAAAGGTAACTCGATTTATCTATATATAGCTGAAGGAAAACAACATTTGAGGTACTTCCGCTATTGGCATGAAATAATACGCATGCTTGTTATGCTGAAAATATTCTTTAAGATTAACTTTTTTAAGGAAAATTCATTTTAATGTAATATAATGCGGTGTTGAGTTCCGCTTCTTAGCACGTATTGTCTCGATTTCAGTCGGAAAGTGGACAACTCAATGTCTTTTCACTAGGATCTCTCTAACTGCCATATAGTGCAGGATGCTCAAATGTATTCATTTTTGTTTAGTAGTTTTTGCGTGACTGATGCATAAACTACCAGACATGTAGACAAAGAAAAATTCATTAGGTTTTATTTTTGCCTGTCTTACTGATGTATTATATATATTTTATAGACTTTATAGATAGACTTCATTAATATTTTTCATAAACTAATGTGTACAGAATTGACTTTCGCTTATGTAATCTTTTAATAGATGTCGGCCTGTAGAACTAACATCAGTTAATTTTTAGCACATTTATTTTAATTATGCGGCAGCACCTCTCTTTACGTCAACCGTAAATAAAAGCGTAATTTAAAGGGACCTTTAAGCCTATAGCCTTGGGTCACAAGCCTTAGGCCCTGCTCTGAATCTCCTCTTTCAGCAACGAGATGGACTCATCACCTGCACAGTGAATTCAATAAATTACTAAAGGATGTCTTCTCTATAAATATGCTAAGAAACTAAAAATATAACCTTAAACACGAACAAAATCAGAAACCTAAACTAGTATACCAAAACAACATAATAGAATATCTGCAATATGACAGTAGTAATCAAAACATAACAGCATGTTGACTCGACTCTAGCTCAATTGGTTAATTCTAAAATATACATGTATATTATTATTTCGAGGAAGTTTCCCCTCACGTAGTGGGAACGTGACGATCGTTCACGCTTCGTACAGACGTTTTGGTGTGTGGTACAAGTTATTAGCGAATATTTAAGATTTTAAGTTAAAAAGGAAACCGATTTTAAATGAAAAAAAAAAAATATAACTCAAAATAAATTAAAAAAACTAAATTTGGAAAAACAAGAACTAGCTATCTTAAAAAAAGGAAGCATCAAAAATAGTTGTCCCAGTAAAGAGTTATGCGGTAACACACCTAAAAAATATAGTCGAATAAAGAACCTTTTTTTGTTATGATCTACTTATATTGATGTTGAGTTGAAAATATATTTATTATCTTTTGTGGTAACGTTATATAATTAAATTATTTATTGATAATGTACAGAACATACTAGTGTCCCCGTTGACGCGTTAGTAACGCGTTGTCTTAGTATATGTCACTCTCACTTTATATAAACATGGATGTCAAACCGTGGTAGTGTGTGAAACATTTATTTTGGCAGTTTATATACTTTTTATGCATTATTTTAAAAAAATATGAAATAAGCAATAATTTTCGAGGAAAAATATTTTTAACAAAAACGAAAGATCGTTTTATCAAAAGCCAAGAAGGCTTAGTTTGGAGTTATGGTTCTGAATTTGTTTCCTATGTTTATAATAATATTCATTTTAAGTGATTTAATAAAAATTCAAATAATTTTTAATAAACAGGAAACTATTTATAAGCTATTTAAAGTTGATGACAAACCACGGTGATTTTTTCATAACACAGTGTCTTGAATTTATGGGCGGAAAACGGCCCAGATGGGTGTCTTGACACTAGGTTTATTCTGAACACCCATATGCTAGATAAAGCGTTGGCTGAAAAATAGTTATTATAAAATACGCTAACTGCTTGTTACTTGAAAACGAAATCTACGGCGAGCTTGCTTTATTACTTAATATTGAATTTATAATTATGTTACATTTATGTTCACGTAAATGTATGTTATCTATAATAAAAAATAGTTTTTTTGTAGATCTAAAGCTTAAAATACATAAATTGATACATGAACCAATATTGTATACGTAAAGCAAAATCACTTTGGTTCCCCTTTTACGAAAGTGGGCGGACAGGAGCATGAAACTTGGCACACTTATAGTTTATATAGAAGGAGTGCAAAATGGTAATATTTTTAAATAATGCATAAAAGTGTATTAAATGAATAAAATAAATTTAAAAAAATACAAGTAATTTCTTCAGTTTTATTACAAAGTTTACATAAAAATACTTTCATAATATTTCTAATATATGATACATACATATATATATATATATATATATATATATATATATATATATATATATATATATATATATATATATATATATACTATATATGTATATATATATCTCTTTCAAGTAACAATTTAATATGAATCATATGAATCCAGTACATTTGATTTAAGGACCACTTGTCAGATCTTATCTAGATTTAGCATTGAGACTACATCCAAAGCACCTATCTATCATATAAAAAAATACGTAAAATAATTTAGCTTCACACTGTATCCCAATTTTTGATATATAGCAGGGTAAGCAGAGAACCTTAGAACCTAGTGTTAACACACTCCGTTCTTTGGAAATTTAACGCATTTCCGTTTCTTATTTTCCGCCAGATTGAGGCATTGCGTGCTGGTGGCGGAACTCAGCACCGCTCCTGGAGTGGGAATCGAACCCTGACCTGTCACATTTTACAGATATAAACAAATTTAATACCCAAAATACCTCGCAAACATATATGATGTTATACATAACATTATCAATTATGTAAATAACAAACGCAAATGCTCTCACAAGTTACCAACATTACTTTGCCACTGTCGTTGTGGTCAAAACACTAGTATTAATGTATTTAATGGGACCGGTAAATACTCGAGTGCACTCAAACAGGAGGCAGCTATTTTGTGTTAAAATATTACCCTTTTAGGATTACATGTAACTCGGTCGAGTGATCTTTCTACGTTCAAAGTTGAAAATAGAAATGGTTCTATAAACTTTGTGTGATATATTTTGATATAATGTTTAACCGACTTCAAGAAAGGATGGTCTCGATTTGTTTCTTTTTTTTGTATGTTACAGCGTAACGTTTTACTGGGTGAGCTAATATTGATGAAATTTTTTTATGCTTCTGCGTTCTGATGTGTGCTTCTCATAGGATCTCATTTAGTTTTTGAGCTATTCGTAATGCTACTCCTTTGTGCATTTGATTTGAGGTCAATTTTTTTTTGTTAAAGTCTTAACTATGTTAGAAGCCGTCGGGGCGCATTGTGACAACGTATGATCGTAATAACGATAGGTTGTGGATTCGATTTCCATACGGGGTCATGTTTGTATTTACATTTCTCGCTCTAGTGAGCCAAAGTGTGGTGTTAGGTTTCGCTACTCAACAAACAATGTCTCTATGAGAAAGCGAAGGAGAGGTAACTTAACACTACATTCTCTCGGACACATTGCAAAAAAAATTATTAAAAACATTTTTAGAAAACGTATAAAAATTTTAACGCAGCGTGAATCGAAACCGCGCCTCTTGGAAATCTTTTTCTAAAAATGTCTTTCGTTTCCTAAGTGTGTGATTATCACTATCAAAAATAAAAATAATTAAAATATAATCATTTCCTACAATGGGAATCGAACCCACAAACTCTCGCGTTTACTGTCTCACTCTGTCCCACTGCCTTACGACGGTAGTAGGATAGAAAGGTAATACACACATACATACATAGCTTCACGCTGTATCCAGCATATAGCAGGGTAGGTAGAGGGAACCTAGTGTTAAGACACTCCGTTCCCCACAGATGGTAGTAGAATAAGTAATATATAATAAACAACTACATTCTACATAACTTTAAGCATTCTTAAATATAAATTCCTAGTCTAGAAGCGTTTCATCTAAAATCCTTACGCATTTTTAACCTATTCAACCCTAGAGGTTCTAGGCCACAAAATTTTATTTTACTGCACAACGCTTGAGAAGTTGACCTTTTTTGGTACTAAAATTTAGTTTTGGTATTTTGACATTCTACTTTGTTGCGGTTAGAAAACTTCACTTTGAACTGGTACGGGGATATTTTTTTATTCATATAGTCAACTGTATCAATAAAAAATAAATTAGCATAATCAGCTTAATTTTGTTTTTGGTGATAAGAGTTTCGTCATCTCAATCTGCTCATGACCACTATATCATCAGAAGCAGAACCATAAATATCTTGTAGTGTGTTCGGTTCGATGGCAGCTATGCAGCTAGGTTTCCCTTCCCACTTTATCCTTTCCCCAAATGAAATTTAGTTATTGTGGACTACATTATCTCCACTTTCATCTGTATCCTCTAGGTTGGCAGCTACCATCTGGTACATCTCTTATGTTCTTAAGATAGAACATTCATGGGCGAAGGTAACCACTTACCATCAGACATTCCTTCACTCGTTTTGTCCATTATCAAAAAGAAAAATCAAAATTTTAATAAAAAAAGCCTGATTTCAAATATAGAAAGTCAGCTAAGTAAGTGTGAATAACCCAAAAATTATTTTCCTTGCCTGTCTCGTAGCGAAGGCACAAACATTACGACTCAGCTTAACTCTGAGTTAATGGAAGTTCGATTCCCAAATCACAGAAATGATATTTTTATTTCTGGGTTTTTGTATTAACAAGGCAAAATGCGGCGATTGGTTCACTTCATCTATAGAAAGTGGGAAGCAGAAGAATTATTAAGAGAGCAGAGTGTTTATTACTAAATTTTCAAATTCTCTCCCCCTTTACCATACCTCCTCTCCTTTTGGATATAGCGTGAGATTAAAAACTTAAAAATTATAATGATCTTAAGTAAATTTAAATATATGAGTATATAAAGCACTAGCTATCATTGAAATAATTTTCAAAATTGGTTTACCCAATTAAAAAATTATACAGTAACTCATAAAAATACAGCTGAATTCAGAAACTCTTCCTTATAAAATTCTGTTAACAAGTAACAATGTCATATGTATGAATGCATTTTCAATTTAATACCATATCAGGAGTCTCATCTCAAATTTAAATGAGACCACATCTATGGTTATTACCTAGTGTTGATTTTATAAATGATATTAACACACTGCCAGGAATGAAATGCTTTCGCTCCCAGTCTGTTTCAAAGGTATCATTGCTAATAATAATAAAAAGAATTATAAACTAGTATCAGAATAAAAAAAAAAAAAAAGATTATAGGTTTCTTCCTGGTTTCAAAATTCATATTTAACTGATTCACCTCCTCAATTACATCTTTGAAAATGTACTGTATGTTGAAAAAATATTAATAATTTTAACAAAATTGTGTTACATACATCTCAAATACAAGCCAAACTAAGCTTATAGCACCCTGCCAATTCGATTGCATCGAGTCCGCAGTTCTTTTATAGGACATGCATATACTTTTTAATAGGATTAAAACCTCAAAACACTCCATTTAAATTTAGTATAAAACGTTTTATCATATTAAAGATTTCAACTCTAATTGTGAATTTTATAAAATGTTAACACTGCCCAGAGATGATAACTCCACTCAGTCTGTTTCAAAACTATTAACTACTGTTAGTAGAAAAAACTAAACCACAAACCATTGTCAGCAGTAAAAAAAAAAAAAAAAAAATAGTCCCTTTAGGTTTCTTGCCAGTTCTTCCCTCAGAGTCCCAGAACTATTCAAATTTAGTGAACCGGTGTTAGGTGTTGACGATTAAACAAACTTGCAACTTTATTTAGAATCAAAATTATTTTGACTTTGACTTTGACTTTGACATCAAAGCTTTATCATTCAAGCTAAAATAATCGTTGCATAAAATTGCAGCTACTGTATCTTACTCACCAGCAGGTTAGCAGAGGAACCTTCAGCACCTAGTGTTGTACTTATTTTAGTCAAAATGAGGGCATTCGCATCACTAATTACTTGGAAAAGAAAGAAAATCAAAACTCACTAATGTATTATCATTTCTCGTGCCAGAATCAGACCACCAACCTGTCTCGTTTATAGTCACGTTTATACTCTACGACCGAAACAGCCCCTCACCATCTAAAATATAATAATCATTAAGCTTGTAAACAAGCCAAAACTTTACCCAAAAGTACTAAGCAAAATTTCACATCAGAAAATAATTTATCAATACAATAAATTATTTTTGGCCTATAAATCACATACTGTTTATGATTATGAAGTTTCCCCTGGCTTTATGATCTCTTTTGCAAGATAAAATACTAGGCTCACACTGTTTAGAAACTTCGATTTAATTTTGCAAATCTCTTACAGATAAGAAAAAAAATGTTAATATATTTTTTGGCTTAATTATTTGTCTTTATATAATAAAATCTCATTTCTAATATGACCACTGTCATTGGCTCTGGGGCTTCAAAGCATGACCTCACTTTGACAAGTTAATGGGGTTCGGCGATTCCCTCAAAGTGAATTTTTCGGCACCTGGGGTTTAGTAGCTCGAAACCACCTGTGGGGTTGAGTTCCGCCACTAAGCACCCAATGCCTCAATTCGACGGAAAGTGGGGAACGGAGTGTCTTAACACTAGGTTCTCAGGTTTCTTCTGTCTACCCTGCTATATGCGGGATACAGCGTGAAGCTAAAAAAAAGGATATATCAAATATATATTTAAAAAAACAGCTTGCTTAGTCTTATTAGAGCGGGAAAATGAAAATAATTTCAATATAATCAAAATATAAAAAAAAAATCTCTATATGGGAATTGAACCCACAATGTATATATTCAGTTTTGCCCTGTATCCCGCAGTATAGCAGGGTAGAAAGAGGGCACCTGAGAACCTAGTGTTAAGACACTCCGTTCCCCACCAGTATATATTCTAGTACAATGTAGCAGGATTTGAACTTGTATCTCTCTTTGAGCATAAGAGATAAATTACGTCTACGCGCTTTAGACCAATTAAACTAAACAAGGTTTTGAAGTATACTTGCTAGAGCTATATATTTATTAGCACCTAAGTTGGAAGATGTTTACAAAGCTTCGCTACCTGAGAATAATTGCAGAGTAAGATCATTTAGATGCTATTTAGAAAGGACTACACTATTTACTTTATTATTTTATTTATATAAATTAGCTGTGAGGGCGATTTCGTCCGCATGGCTTCAGGCTGTATCCCGCATATAGCAGGGTAGGCAGAGGGAACCTGAGAACCTAGTGTTAAGACATTCCGTTCTCCACTTTTCGCCGAATTGAAGCATTGCGTGGTGGATCTCAACGTCACGCTGTGCATTATAACTAGAGCGAGGAAATGTAAATACAAAATATTTACCTAATTATTTTAACATTTTCATTTCCTGGAGTGGGAATCGAACCCACAACCTGTCGCATTTATAGTCGCACGCTTGTGTCTCTGCGCTACGACATTAGTTCGCGTTTTTCGTCCGCATGTAATTTAAAAAAATATATATATTGTGTTAAATTTATGATAAAAGAAGATTTTTTCTAAAATAAGTGAAGCTTAAGTTACTCCTTATTACATCAGCTACCTGCCAGTAAAAGTCCCGTCAAAATCGGTCCAGCCATTTCGGAGATTAGCCGGAACAAACAGACAAAAATTGTAAAAATGCAGTATGTATCGTAGATATATCATATGCATGTTGTAAACACATTTACTAACAGACACTCCAATTATATATATATATATATATATATATATATATATATATATATATATATATATAGATAATAGGCTAGCGTTACTGAGTGACTGACAGACAATGTACAGGCGAAACTACTGTCCATAGAAAGCCTACATGCCAAATGAATCGGCGAGTGCAGAAACAACATAAGACCAGATTTTCAAATTGGTTAGTTTCTCAACTCAACACGCATCTTGCCTTTCTAAGCTAGCTTAAATCGATTGCGAATTTTTGCACTTTTTGTGACTTACGTTGTTTCTGCAGTCACCGATTTAAATGCCTTAGGGAGTGAAAGGAAGCAATGAGAATAAGTAAATAAACTTTAAAAAAATAAAAAAAAAAGTGTAAATATTTCTGGAATTTTTCTGGAAAATTTCACTAGAGTATCTTGTAAAATTATTAAAAATATAAAAACTGAACATTATCAGTTAGTTAGTCAAAAGTACTAGTTTCCTGCAAAACATAACTGAATTTGAATTTTTTTTAATAATTCCCTACAGTTTCCGGTCAACCCATCACTGTCGACGGTAGCGTAGTTTTTACACGCCGTGACAGTTTGAAATTGATAAAGCGTAAAAACGACAGATTGATATAGACGCTTTGTCCGTCACAAACGCGCTAAATAAACTTTAATTTGACTATATAAATGAGAGTGCTTCAATCATTTTTTAGATATTTTAGTAATTAACTTAGCTGAGAACGGAGTGTCTTAACACTAGGTTCTCAGGATCTCTCTGCTTACTCTGCTATGTGCGGGATACAGCGTGAAGCTAAAAAAACGCCTGTCGTGGCGCAGAGGTACAAGCGTGCGGTTGTAAGCGCGACAAGTTTTGGGTTCGATTCCCACTCCAAGAAATGTAAAGTATTTTCATTTTCTGAGTTTGGTAACAAGACAAGACGCGGCGTTGAGTTCCGCCACCCAGCACTCTATCCCTCAATTCGGCGGAAAGTGGGGAACGGAGTGTCTTAACACTAGGTTCCCTCTACTGTCCCATAGTGCCATTAAATAAATAAAATTTTATCTAATACATAATTTGCATAATTGCAATAACAATAGCAATAACGCGAAAAGATACGAAAAGCGGAAAAACGCAAACGCTACAAGGCAATTATAATCGCGGTGGTTGTTATTTGATTTACATTGCTCCGCTCAGGTAAGACAAAACACGGCGATGATTTCCGCTACTAATGCGTATCGTCCTAAAATCTGATAGAAAATGAAGAACAGAGTGTCATAACTATGTATTTGCTTTGATTTCCATGTGAAGCTAAAAAAATACTTTAAAAAAATAAAAAAGCTTCTGTTTCAAAATACAAGACCGTATATTCAGAAGCTGTCGCAGTCTATAGAGAACAAAGTTTTCAAAGCATACCGAACGTGATTTGTTCCTTCCTTTTTTCTTAGAAGTGTTCGACCGATTGGTATTCGATGTCCGATGGCCATTTCCGCGAGTAGCTCTGAGCTACCCAATTTGAGCTCTTCTCTAAAGTTGAGAATTTGCAACTTAGTTCTTTGGTGTAAAATGTATATATTTAATAATGTAAATCATATACTTTTCAAAGAAAAATGTAACATAATATTATATTTTAGATATAGTTTTTATCTCGCACATAGCATGGTAGACAAAGGAACCTGCGAACCTAGTGTTAAGACACTCCGTTCTATTAACGTTTCCGTTTTCCACCTTCTTCCGAATTGAGGCATTGCGTGCTGAGTGGCGGAACTCAACGCTGCACTTTGCCTTGTTACTAGAACAAGTAAATGGAAATACCTAAATTATTAATTATTATACATATTATACATATATTTTCATTTCCTAGAGTGGGAATACAACACACATTTGTATAATTTGAAATATTAATGCCATTTAAAGATAAGAGAGCTGAATTATTCTATAGACATTCTGTTCTCTATTTCCGCCTGTTTTAAAAATATTTATTATATTGCGACTCAAGCGTGCGACTGTAAACGCGACAGGTGGAGGGTTCGATTCGCATTCCAGTAAATGGATTTTTCATTTCTTGGGTTTGGTAACAAGGCAAAGTATGGCGTTGAGTTCCGCCATTCAGCACGCAATTCCTCAATTAGGCGGAAAGTGGGGAACGGAGTGTCTTACCACTAGGTTCCCTCTGCCTACCCTGCTATATGCGGGATACAGCGTGAAGCTATGTACTCGTATGTATGTATTTTAGACGAATGGCAACGCAGTACATTGTCCAATAAAATAATGGAAAAATATTAAATATGAAATATTCTTCATTTCTATATAAAATTTTGCAAAGGAAGGTAAAAATAAGGTAATAAATCATAATATGAAAATATAACATAAAAGTATTTTACTTCATAAATGAAATAAACTATATTAATGTTGATATGCAAGAAAACTTATAACTATATTCAACTTTTAGTTCTTGCGTCTTCTTTATTATTTTTACATCATTTCTTTTCATGTTTTGCACATATATTACTTAAAATGAGACCATCGTGGCGCAGTGGGACATTTTTTGATAAGCGCTATGATTCTTGGTTCGATTCTCACTCAAGAATTGTTATATTTAAATCATTATATTCTTTTCTGTAAGACAAAAGTTGAGAGGAGGTTGAGAAGAGGTTGAGTTCCGCAATTTTTTGAATTTGGGTAAAAGTAGATGATAGTTTCTTCATTTGAAATTTCCTTGGCCTGCTCTGCTATATGGTTATTGTGATATTTTTTCTTTAAAAGGGGAACAGCTTTTTCGTTATCATATACATTATTTTATTTTTTTATTTTGAACGCCTGTCGTGGCACAGAGGCACAAGTGTGTTACTAAGCGCGGCAGATTGTGGGTTCGATTCCTACTCCAGGAAATGGATTTTTTTTATTTTCTCACTCAGCACGTAATGCCGGAAAGTGGGGAACGGAGTGTCTTAACACTAGGTTTCCTCTGCCTGCCCTGCTATATGCGGGATACAGCGTGAATCTATGTATGTATTTTATAATTTTAATACATTATTTGATCATCGTAATCAGATGGTACTGATATATAGGGAGATGAGCCGATGGCCGTTGGGGTTGAAAGGTTTTCGAGTTTCGACTACATACCGCATGACTCTAAGTTAGTAGGTCTTCCTACCATGTGGACCGAAGATCTGGTTGGCCGCCGAATGCGGGATTCGATCGTCGGGGAAATCCATAGCGGAAAGTATTCATATAGGCATACTTCCCGTCTATCTGAAAAAAAAAATGTATCTACATTTCTACGTATAATATACATGTATATTTATTTAAGTAAGCATTCCCTCATAACTCAAACACTAAACAGCTTTTAATTCCTCACAACAAAAATTCAAGCCGAAATTTTCCGGCTTCTTTGCACTTTTATCATACTAATAAAATATATCATGTTAAAAGTGTAGTATTAACGTTATAATGCCATAATTTAGTGGCACTTTGTTATCCTGTACTTGGAGACGGCGTGTTCTTAAAGCGTATACTTAAATGCTCAAACAAAATAATTACGTTTCCGTCTGCACCCCGGCCAGATATCAACGTTGGTTGTAAATTACCAGCTTTTGACTGTTTATGTGTGTCTTGAGTTGTGTTTTAGTATTGTTATGATGCTGAGCCATTTTTTAGTTGTTTTAAGTTAGTTGCTTGGAGTTTATTTAGTTTTTGAAAAATTTTTTACTTATGTTATGTATAGATTGTGCCTGCGCTTGTCGTGCGCAGAGGCACAAGTGTGCGGCTGTAAAATCGACAGGTTGTGGGTTCGTTTCCCACTCCAGGAAATGTTTCATTTCCTGGGTTTGGTAACTAGGCAAAGAGCGGCGTTAAAATCCGCCACTTAGCATGAAATGCCTCAATTCGGCGGAAAGTGGGGAATGGAGTGTCTTAACATTAGGTTCTCAGGTTTCCTCTGCCTAACCTGCTATGTGCGGGATACAGCGTGAAACTAGAAAAAAGTATAGATAGTTACTTTGAGCTGCTATCGTGCCGCAATAGAGCATTTGACTGTAAATAAGATTGATTGCGTTTGATATTTTCTTGAGGGTAATGTAATATTTAAATTTTTTTTCATATTTTTGCTCTGGTAAGATAAAGTGCGGCGTTGAGTTCCGCCACTCAACTCGAAATGGTGAATTTGAGTTGACACTAGCTTATAGCGTTGAGGGTCAAGATCTGACTGTAAATACGATGGCTGTGCGCTCTATCTCGAATTAGGATTGGAAGGCAAATGGTTAAAATAATTCCCCGTTTTTTAATTAATTCCTTATTATTAATATCCCGTTCTGATAAGACGCGACGTTGAGTTTCGCAATTGAAGGTGAAATGTTCGATACATTTTTGGACGGAGAGTAACGCAAAATTAAACAAAGAGTACACAGTGTCTTTATTATCTTCACTCTATACGAAAAAATATAAAAATATATAGAAGGCAAATATCACACATATTTTCACAACTAGCAGTCGAAAAGTATTTTTTTTTTTAACTTCACGCTGTATCCCAAATATAGCAGGGTAGGCAGAGGGAACCTGAGAACCTAGTGTTAAGACACTCCGTTGTCTTTCAACAAATCCGTTCCCCACTTTTCGCCAGATTGAGGCATTGCGCGTTGAGTGGCGGAACTCAACACCGCGCTTTGCCTTGTTACCAATCCCAGAAAATGAAAATATTTCATTTTCTGGAGTGGGAATCGAACCCACAACCTGTCGCTTTACAGTCGAACACTTGTGCCTCTACGCCACGACAGTAAATTACAAATGCCAATTTTTATTATCTCAGAGGACGCTAAAATTATCTTTGAAAGGAGACCCTCTAAGTAACAACCCCGACGTTCTATTTTAAAAGTTGGTAAATGGCACAAAATAGTCCAAAGAGGGCAGCAAAATGTTAAATTACCTGGAGCTCAGGCGTCGCTTGAATTTTTCCGTATTTAAATTATAAAGGACTCCTTTTAGATTTAAAGCAAATGCATTCTATGAATTCAGTTGAACAACCAACGTCTTATTATTTTTGTTTGGAAATGTTACTACTTAAATATTTTTTTAGTTTTGTGTTTAATATGTAGTTATTGAATGTCTAATTTACAAAAATAGTTTTTTTAATGAAACATATCATTAAATATAATACTATAAAAGTTTTTTATATACGACATATCTAATCTATCAACGCCTGTTGTGGCGCAGAGGCACAAGCGTGCGCGACAACGCGACAGGTTGTGGTTTCGATTCCCACTACAAGAAATGTAAAACTTTAGTATTTTCATTTCCTGAGTTTGGTAACAAGGCAAAGCGCGGCGTTGAGTTCCGCCACTCAGTACGCAATGCTTCAATTCGGCGGAAAGTAGGGAACGAAATTGTTGTAAGAGAACGGAATGACTTGACACTAGGTTCTCAGGTTCCCTGTGCCTTTCCTGCTATACAGACAGCGTTATGAAGTTAAAAAAAATGATTCTCTCTTCTCCTTTTTTCAAGTCAGTTAAAAATAGTACTGCCATTGACAAGAAACAAGTAGTTCAAAATCTACTTTTAAAATACTGTAAGAACAAAGCTTCAATTCTTACAATATTGGATCATAGTATGGAGTTTTCCGTGAAATGTGCGAAATTGCTAACAGTGGGATTGAAGACAAACTTTTCAAACTAGTTCCAGAAGAAGCGGTAAAGGAAACTAAACACAGCGAGTTGGTTGCGACAGTCATACCCAGTGGATGTGGGAACTGATTTATATAGTATTCGTATAGATAAAGATTTATTTTATATAATTTATCATTTTATTTTTTACTATTGTGACGCAGTGGAATACCATCCGAGTATAAAAACGATTAGTGTGGGTTTGATTTCCATTTGGGGAATGAGAATGTATTAATATTGTTTTTTATAAAAAAAACAAAAGAAAAGTAGCTAGTGTTTTAACCCGCATAGCAGAGTAGTCAGTGGAAACATTTTAGACAGGTAGGTTTAGATTTTTTCTATTAGATTGATTCTTTATTTTACGTAAAAAAAATCAAACAAGTAAATATTAACAGATTTATTCATATTTGCAGCATGTAATGGTGAATTACAGGTAACTTTAGACATAGACACATAATGAAAAATATATACGCAGCATGATTCGAACTTGAACGTCTTAGAATCCAAGCGCACTAGTCAATTAAGCCATATGATATGGAGCTACATCGAAATTATTTTATAGTTGCTACTTGTTTTTGTTGTTAGCATGTTTGTAGGTATTTTTTATTAACGCTCTGGTAAGCAAAGCCCGACGTTCAGTTCCAATATTTAGTATGCAATGTCTTGAATTTGGGCGGAAAGCAGTGAACGGGGTGTCTGAACACTTAGGTTTTCTTTGACTACCCTATTTTAGTGTTCCGTTGCGTACTTTTTTAATTTATATAATGTTCCATATGATGTGATGGAAAATTATTTGGCTATAAACACGTTTGTGGGTTTGATAACTACTTGAAGTATAATTACTAATAAAACGAGCAGTTTTTGTAAAGATCACATTTTGCTTTATTTGACAGTTGTACACCAGAGACAATACAGAATGGATCATAGACACGCTATAGTCTTCCTTCAACACTCATTTCGATATCAATAAACAATATGAAGAACGATTATATCTAGGTTATCTTCATTATTCTCTTTTTAATGTATTTCTTTTAGGTAAGACAAAGCGGTTGGACGGAAAGCGGAGAATAGAGTCTTATATTGTAAAATAAAAGTAGAGCATTTGATTGCAAACATAATTGGTTGTGGATTCGATCCTGCTCGTGGGAATAATAATATATATATGTTTTCATTTCTACGGTCTGAGAAAAGATAAAGCGCGACGTTCAGTTCCGACACTCAACAAAAAACGCCTCATATTATGATAAAAAGTGGCTCTAAATAACTAAATGATGGAAAATGATACAAAATGAAGTGTTTGATGTAAGCGCAATGGCTGTAGGTTGGAATCTGAGTAAGGAGTGAAAGAGAGAAGATTTTAAATTATAGATACAAGTGGGCTATAAAATAAAAGTAAGCTAGTAGGATTTATTTTTTTTTTTAACATCACGCTATATCCCGCATATAGCAGGATAGGCAGAGGGAACCAGAGAACCTAGTGTTAAGACACTCCATTCTCTTTCAACAATTCCGTTCCCCACTTTCCGCCGAATTGAGGCATTGCGTGTTGAGTGGCGGAACTCAACGCCGCACTTTGCCTTATTACCAAACCCAAGAAATGAAAATACTAAATTTTACATTTCCTGGAGTGGGAATCGAACCCACAACCTGTCGCGTTTACAGTCGCACGCGTTTATGAATATAATTTAAATATAATTACTCTCTCGATAGAGAATCGAACCCACAACACACAGTCATACACTACCCTGCCCCACGATGGCCTCCACTTTAGTTTACTTATTTTAAAATAGCAGCATCCATATCTAGGTCGCGAGAGTA
>JAKGSA010002258.1:0-21358 GCA_033558755.1 Philaethria dido
CGCCCATAGACATCTACAACACCAGAGATGTTGTAGATGCGTTGCCAACCTAGAGGATACTGATGGAAGGGGGGACAATGTAGTAGTCCACTATCAGAACCACCACATTTTGGGGAAAGGATGGGTGGGAAAGGGGAAAATCTGGCTTACATGCCATCGAACCGGAACACATCATTAGATATTTGGCGGTTCGTCTTTGACATGATAGTGGTCGCGAGCCAGTCGGAGGACGAACCTCCTACCACCTAACAAATATCATAGTTGTAGGAATGAATTTAGTGTCAAGAACAAACTGCGTTTTTAATTTCGAGACATTGCATGTTAACTGGTGAAACTCAATGTCGTGGAGAACTCATCGAAGCAGGGAAATTAATATAATTTTACTGTATCTTTCCCTCAGAGCGGATTGGACTCACAATCAATCCGAATCCAGCCAGACCGCGTTCCACTGCGCAACGATGGTCTCAAAGATAAAGTTGCTTATTGCTAAAAAAAGAAGCATATATAGACATTATAAGGTTATGTAAAATATACATTTATTAAATAATAATATAATAATGTTTAAAACGTAATTTTTTCCCAGAATAAATATGCCGAAAAATAAGCTAAATATTCCTTGTAGGTAGAGCAATGACTGAAAGCAGAAAAAGAAAATTTAATCAATTAACCCACTCTCGAATTATTTCACCAATTTCTATTTTAACCATAAATATTACCGTAATTTAAATTCGAATATACAACTATCACGTACAGACAATCAAAATAAATTATACAAAATATTATAGGCTTATTGTATGAAACACATATTTTCATTATTTACTTTATGTAGTAACTGTTGCTCGTTGTGCCTTTGTTAAAATGAAAAAGGTGCTATGTAATAAAAGCCTCAAGATTCCACTTCGCGTACGACTGCTTCAAAGTTACATCTGGCCCATATTTCTATATGGATGCGAGGCTTGGACCATCAAAGAGGACCTCAGGAAACGTATAGAAGCTTTTGAAATGTGAACCTACAGACGAGTGTTAAGGATTTCTTGGACAGATAAGATCTCGAATGACGAAGTTCTGCGCCGGGTTAACCAGAAACGCAAGCTTTTGCTAACTGTCAAAAAGCGTAGCTTCGTATTTAGGGCACGTCTTTAGACATGACCGATACGAACTGTTACAACTGATAATGATGGGAAAAGTTGCTGGAAGAAGGAGAATCGGCCGCAGAAAAAAGTCATGGCTTAGGAACATCCGCGAATGGACGGGAATCAAAAGCGCTGTAGAGCTATTCCATGCTGCCAGGAATAGGACTGAATATGCGAAGCTGACTGCCAACCTTCACTAGTTGGAGAGGCACTAAAAGAAGAAGAAGTAACTGTATATGTTATATAAATATTTATTTCCAAACAAAACAAAACCGTGAATATAAAATTAAAGCACGTATTACAGTATTAGGGAAAACGTAAGTAGCTAATTTGGATTGAAAGCCAGTGCTACTTAAAACGAAATGAAAATCATTTTCAATGGAAAAGTTTCACTGAATTTCAAACAATGCAAACGATGTGTCTACGAAAAGAACCTGCCATTTTTGTAACTTTAAATATTACTTTTACTTTACTGTGAGAATTTTTTAACAGTATTATATGAATTTGCGTATTAAATACAATTTGTTTGAATTCACAATATCTATTACGCTTAATATAATAACTACATACATATACTCATAAATTATAATTTTTTTTTAGTTTTTCATAACAAGGTAGGCAGAGGGAGTCTTAGAACCTAGTATTAAAACTTTTAACATCTCCCTTTCCCACTTTCCATCGAATTGAGGTATTGCGCGCTGAGTGGCGGAACTCAACGCCTGCTTTACTTTGTTCTCAGAGCGAGGAAACTGAAAATACTAAATATTATTTTTTATAAAAAAATAATATTTTCATTCTCCGAAGTGGGAATCGAACCCATAACCCGTCCCGTTTACAGTCGCACGCAAATACCTCTGCGCCACGACTGACCTAATCATTGTACACAATAATATTATATTTTGGGTAGACATCCATAATATTGATATATTAGCCAAATTAGCCAATTTCATAGAAACTAGCTTAGTAAAAAATGAAGACGCCAATAAATCTACTGCCTTGAATAAGCCAGATAAATACGTCATACAATAAAACAGTTCGTTTGAACTAGGAAAATCTAACCAACCATCATACTCAGGACCTTATCTATAGAAGCACATGTTAACCTAACACTTAGTACTTGCTCAACGAGATAGTCGATACTATCTACACCAATAATATTGAGCATGAGCTCTGCATAGAGACTCTTTACAAATCATTAATATGATCGCACACACCCTAGTTGCAGAGGCACCATTACAATCTCATTAATATGACCGTACTCGCAGCTCGGTGCGTTAACGATGCCGCAATTCGAATGCGTCCAAATATACATAATATGGTCAAAGCATATCTGTAAATTAAACTTTATATCGTATGTAGAGCTCCAGCTTTGGGACTTCGATACCAATCTATATTCAATTTGAAATTAATTTTGTGAACGGAAATTATTCATTATAATTTCAAAATGAAATGGAAAAGTAATGACGAAACGATTTTCTCATTTACCATTCAATTCGGAACAACAAGACCAGTTGCATTTGCTGCGCGACGTAATGAAGATACCAAGGTAACTTGTATTCACTACGCTATTAAACATACGTAATTGAAAAACGATATTTCTACGGTTTTTACTCTTAATTGTTAAATTATTAGGAGAAGGAAAATTTTTCGATCGCTTTTAGAAATACTATAAGCGAAATAAATAAAATATAACATAGATTACAATTTTGTTTGGTACTTACTTTTGTATGAAATGACATACGCGTTGCTACGACAACGCGTGTTTTACGACTCAATGTAGCCAATAATATATAATATCATCTATCTAAAAAACTGCTTGTCTTAATAAACTAAATACTTATTTACATTTTCAGTTATATGATGATAAATCGGTGTAAAAATGTTTTAACTCAAAACAATTCATATTATATATCGTTACTGTTAAATTGAAAACCGCTAATACGTATCTCGGTGAATTTGATATTTTTCAGTATTACTCCTTCCTTGTAATTTTAATATCAATACACACATTTTTTTTTAAATCATCTCTTTCGCTTTATGCCTTTGTTATGAGTCTTTTCTTACTTAAGCACTCTACTATTTAGGGATGGATACCCACTATGTGGTTAAACCAAAGCAGCACTGAGTAACTAGACGGGGGAATGAAAAATATTTTAAATGTGATCATTTCCCTTATTGGGAATCGAACCCACCAACATTACTTTTTATTGAAAAATTCACTAACTAAAACTTTGTCTAAATTATAGCATATTTAGCTATAATTATATAAAACTTGAACTAATTAACTCTAATTATAAGAACGTTAGTTTCACGAAAGTAAGACATTCACGACATTTCAGAAATTAAAAATTCATGGGTATGTTAAAAATGTTGGAATTACGAAAGTATAAAATAATTTTGAATATTAATTTCATTTCAACCATTCGCGAATATGTATATGAACATTTTTGTGAAATTTTATTAACGTGATGCATCCTCATAGGAATTCGTAATATAGTTCGAAAAAATATGGTTATTTATTAAAATACTGTATACTACTGAAAATGCATATTTAACTTATTTGTTTTTCTCTCGTAAAATAGTTGTGCATGGTTATGTTTAACTATTAATAAAAAAGTATGTTGCTCATTTATACTTTTATAATAATAATAATATATATATAAGCCCACGGGGGGCAGCTTGTGTGGCAGCTGTTGAGTGGCGACCCCGGGGACTAGCAGAGACCTCCGGAGGAATTTGTAATTTATCCCCGCCTCTGGCTTGCCTTCATTGGCCGACTTGGGAGTGGAGCGCAAAGAGCTATAGTATGCTCGAAAGAATTGAAGTGCTCAATCTGCGTAATAACGAAAGGGGAAACCCGCTCACGAGCACTCTCGCGATATGGTGTTTCAGTGCACACCTCTCAGCACCGCTTAGCCGACCACACCGATGTTGCGCCCCCAAGGCACTACGCGCCGCTTTGTGGGGGCCATCTGAGGATGGGAGGCGAGAGTCACCGTCACTAACCTTTCAATTTGAGACTGTTGAAAGGCGGACGTCCGATGAGATCTCAATCAATAGCCCAGTACTTAGTCCATCCAAACTCCATTCCATAGCCCCTATTTTAGTTTTCCATATGTTCCATAAAGCTCCTACGCATTGACCGGTGACCATCTCTGAGCAGTGCCTATAGTTACTCGAGATGGATCCCGATCAATGCGTCCAACTCAAATATTGTTGTCTCAAAGGGGCCTCACCGTGTTGGACCTGTGTGTCCCCACGCAAGCCTTCAAGGACCAGGTTCCTTTGAACCCGAGAACTTATAATGAGATACATAATAATAATATAGCTTTATTGATCTACACACCTTACAATACATTTTTATTATACATAAAAAATACAAATAAATAAAATATAAAACTTAGGTTTCGATGTGTAGCCCCTCCTGGGTAAAAGCCTCCTCCAACTTGGTCCATTCTATGCGGTTTTTGGCAACTTCCATCCAGTTTTCTCTTGCTATTTTTTTGATGTCATCTACCCATCTTTTCCTTGGTCTTCCTACGCTCCTCTTCCCTGTTGGACCTTTCCACTTTGTCGTTCGGAGTGCATTTATACTTTACTTTACTTATATTTTATAATTGCTTTTTAAAAGTATTTATTAACTTGTCTTATTTAAATTATATAATTACTTAGTATCTATTTACTTTTAAGCTCCAACATAAAAAATATTCATTCGTCATTTTTCTCTTTCCCCTTCTTAAAGTTATTGTATGCTAGTTAAAGAAACCTAATAATAAAAAATATCAAAATAGCACAAATCCATATATTAATATGTGTATATAACATTTCCTCGTTACTTACTGAGTGACAGACAATGCACAGCTGGAATTACCGGACGTAAAAGCTGAAATTTGACATGTTGATTCCCCTGATCCGGAAGCACTAAAGAAGGATTTTCCGAAATTCCTACTGGAACGGGAAAAACGAGATTTTATGTTTTATAGTCGAAACCACAAACGAACTACGAAAGATAAAAATGGAAATAGTATGAAAAGACTGATAAAGACAACGCAAAACAAAGTTGCATACACGTACGTTATATAGTAAAGAAGATAATGGGGGAGAGACTTGTAAATACAACAGAAATAAATAATTATAAATAATTATTTTTTTCTGTTTCTGTTTGTTTTATATACTGCATTGCGAAATATAACGTATTCAAAATATGTAGAGCCAATAATAAAAACGTCAATCTTATAAAAAGTAATATAATTTTGTTACCAATATGTTACAAAGGTAGATTTAGTTATTTTCGTTAGATACGATGTGCCTCGTGCTAGAGCCCGCTATTTCCGAAAGGCGACCCTTGTCAAGAGAGATTTGAAGTGAAAAAGCCTCCTACAGCTTGGGTCAATGTCTTGGGTTATGAGATGGTATCAAAACATTGCCCCAATTAGGAGCTTAAAAGGAAAGTACCCTATAACGTACATGGTCTACTTTAGATATTATTGGAAAAAGAAATAAATAAATTTTCTAATTTATGCTTTAATAAGTAATAATGAAATTATTTGAATTTGATAGAATTACTGTGTATTTTAATTCTTTTTTATTACAGTACTAAGTAAAACCCATAGCGTCTTCGTGAAGGTAAATTAACATAGGTCCGGCAAGAAAATTAGAATGTGTTGTGAGTTGTGATTAGATATGTCGTTTGTCGACGTTAAAATTGCCTATTCTCTATATTAATCCAAGTTATAAAATGTTAAATAAATGTTTTTTGTAATTGTCGCACGAAGAATATTCATATTTACATGTGTTGCAATTTTTCAAAGTAACCTTTTCTAACCTAGTCCACCGTAACTTGATTAGATGACATAACAATACGTAAAAACAAAATTGTACTTTTTCAGTTAACAAATCCTTCTTGACGAGGGTCTTTTAAGGATAGAAAAGAAAAAGATACAACGGGAAATCCTGTAAGATTGTTTTATCTGGATTATCAGGATTTTGATTTTACGGGCATGAGGCAAGCCTGGCACAAACAATGCGACTTTTGTATCCGCTAAGACATTTCAAACAATAATAAAGGTACCACAGCAAAGGAAAATCTGGCTTTTATACGACTACCGAAAACATAAGTATAATTAACATTTTTTTTATAGTTTTACGCTATTGCAGGGTAATTAGAGAGAAATTAGTGTCAAGACACTATATTCTCCATTTTCCGCCCGATTAAAGACATTGTTGAGTGGCGGAACTCTACGCTGTGCTTTGTCCTTACCATAGGCTTTGTGTTATATTATTCCTCTGGGTGGAAATCCAACCCACAACCAATCGTGATTCAGTCAGACGTAACTGCGTTACTATAAAAAGACGGTCTCCTATCAAATAGAAAAAAAATATATGTAAAGAAATTTAATATTTACAATTTATGTATATAATAAAATTTGATCCTGATTGTTTGCAATAGTTGTCGGTTCAATTTCTACTGACATTTTTTTTAATATTTAGAGCATAAATGTTATGAGCTCTTTGATTTTCGCGATTATTACACATATCAAATAATACTTTAAAATAGTTTCATTTAATAAGCATAAATGTTTCTAGAATTAGTTTCCAAAATTAGATATATTAGTAGACATATTATTTTTCTATATTGACAAGATAATTTATCTGTCAAAATAATATATATGCTACTGGAATAGAAGATAAAAAAAGAAAAAAAATCATGCCTAACATCATTCTTACCAACATTCAAATACACGAGTAATATTTTTATTACTGTACTCTTTGTGCAGCAAACAGTTGCAAAATTAGTTGCTCTTTCAAACTCTACATAAGTAATTTTCTACGACAAAAGCGAATCGCATGCCTCTAAAGAATTTTATATTTGTGATATTTCTTTCTGAGCGCATGAACGGACGGCATTGTTACTGGAACCAGTGAGGTATGTAACAGTGCCCGGAACGCGACTTATTTAATGCTATTGCGGTACAGCAAATTTATTAGAAGAAACGTTCCAAGCAATTTGACTAGAACTCGGTGGAAGCGATTTTTATTTGGATAACATGCAGTTTTACATATTTTTAGATTTTAATATTTACATTTCTTAAAAATAAGTGAAATCATTAGGAATAGCTCAAAAGCTACTCGCAAGGTCTTACCTAAATTTAAATGAGATTACATCAAATGCACTAGCTATCATATAAAAAAGAATCATGAAAATTGGTTGACCCAGAAAAAAGTACGGTAAGACACATAATATCACCACGTAATACGTAATGTGCCGAATTAACGATCGGAATTGCCGAAGCGAAACCGGAGAACGGAGTGTCTTCACACTAGGTTCTCTCTACCTACCCTGCTAAACAGGATAAAGCGTTAAGCTGTTTTTTTTTATTTATTTATAAATACTAGTGTCTCCGTTGACACGCTAATAGCACGTTGCCTAGCAACGTATTTGTCACTTTATATAAACATGGATGTTTGACCATGGTAGTGTGTGTAACATTTATTTTAATAATTTTATATATATTTTATGCATTATTTCAAATTATATTATCATTGTGCACTCCTTCGCTATATAAATTATAAGTGTGCCAAGTTTCATGCTCCTCTGTCCGCGTAATTTTCGTAATAAGTTCATGATCACATTTTAAAATTAGACGTTTGAAAATGATACATACAAAGACACTTGTACGTCCATATAAAGCTAGGCACAGTTTGCTAATTGTGGCCATAACATAATACAAGTACTTCCTTTTAAGACTAATCCTTAAAAACTAACATAAATATACTTCTTATAAATAATTGCGCAGTTTTAAGTAATAATTAATAATATAATAGTAAATTAAATTTAATTATATTTAAAATAATGTATTTATTTTAGAATTTACTACCCGCTAGGGATAAAGCGTGAAGCTAAGTACTCGTAAGTAAAAACATCGGTAACCATGCTATATATTATTCTCTCTCTGTTGGTTGAATTACGAGCACTATTTTAGAGCTAGGTACTACAAGTATGTATTATATAAACTTTTTAGTATACGAAATGCAAAATTACACTGAAAACTTTCTACTAAAAACATTTCTGAAAATATTCACATAATTTTCGTAAATAATAAAGATCTACAATATGTATATCAATCGTATCTGTTTAAAAATCTAATCCAATAATCGTAACTTCATATTGAACGCGAGTAGAATTTTTAAGGCGAAATCCCAGTAAAGTAGATGGTTGGTATAAATTAATTCCTCTCTGACCCGCGTATTAATATTCAGGGCACTCACAAACTTCGCTCTAACTGCTGCGGAAATATTCGAATTTATTAATTTAACTGACGGCTCTTTCCACTTTGATTTAATGGCGAACTTATATATGTATAAAATATATGATTTACAACTATTGCTTCTAGTGATTACTAATTACTATTTAAAATAAATTACATTTTCCTTGTAAATGTAATTTAAGCTATTGTAGTTATAAAGGTGGAAAGATTGATTTTATTTAATAGCAATCGTAAAATAAATATTGAAACAGTATAAAATATAAAATATTTATATTAATTTCACTTAAATAAATAAATTTAATATTTCCAAGTATCTCACGTATTAAATTACTTAAGTACAACGGTGAAGATAGTACGAAACCATATGCTCACGCTCATACATTTCACCCTTTGCATGAGCTCTTGTTTACGCCTGTCAAGTCATATAATTACAAACGGAAGCGTAATCCGTGATATTATTAAATTAATGTTGGCAGATGTTGTTAATAAATTACATTTATACACCAGGTGGTAGCTGTCAACTCGAGCTTTAATCATAGTAAGGCTAAATCTAATATTATTGAATTGTAATTGTAGTGTATCTTTATTTCATTAACTGTAAGAAATATGAATAAGGAATGTTTAAGATTATTGAACCTTAAGAGAGGTTCATGAATTAGAAGAATTTAAGAGAAAGAGAAGAAGAAGAAGAAAGTGCATATTAATTCATCTGTCATACTGTAATACGTTCACAGTATATAACTATGAACTGATACTGATTTCTTCTATTCTTATTACTCTGTGTGCTTGTGGTAAAAATCAGTTAGTAGGTAGTACGTTACCTCTGCGCTTGACGGGATCCGAATTAAGAATCATGATGGTGTAAGAAGATAGTGCGTATAGATACTAGAAAATGTTGCTAGTAGATGATACGAGAAAATGGAATTGACGCGAGTAAATGGCATTAGTATAAGGTAGAAATAGATGGTGCTTAAATATAAGTAAAATTGAAAAATTCAATTTTATAATTTTAATTTAAACATGAGAATAATGCTTAAAAATCTATAAAGAACTTACGTCATCCTTTGATAAGATCAAATAAGAAAAAAAATGTGGTGTAGCTTTGTACTTTCAGAAAGATCGGAAAGTTTATATCGCATAAATCATAGATAAAAATCGCATAAGTTCATATTATCTTAATAGAGACCAAATTTGTCATTAGTGAGCGCATTTTATTTATCTTCATAAATTTAAGTAAAGATTTTTGTAGAGTCTTAAGTTAGGATATTTAAGTGTAATGTTAAATTATTAATAATTTCTTTCAAATTCTTCAAAATCAAATTATAATCATTTTAAATAAGAAATAAAATATGGACATGTCAGCCGTTGTTATGATATTAAATATCATATAACAAAAATACTGACCAGGATTGTAATGTTTTAACTTAACAAAGAATAAAGCTTATCAGATATAAAACAAGGCACCGCGTTAAATTCCTATGGAAAGTAAAGCGGGATGTCTTGACGCCAGGCACTGCCTACCTAAGCAGGAAAGAGAACGAAGCTACTAAAAAAAAATTCTTACTTCTATACATTTAATGAATACAAGCAATTTATTAATTGTAACTAGGCCCCTTTTAACTTGCTATTTGAAGAATATAATAAACATAATTTCATTTTGAATAAAAATTTAAAAATTTCTTTTTAAATTCTGGGAAACGTTATTTTCTTTATAATGTTCAGAAATTTTGCAAAATTTTAAGCACAATTGTAATAATTAAATTCCACAGTCAGCAAGTCATAAAAATTAATTCAGGTCAGGTCATTTCATAAGGCGACCGCGTATAACGAATCTACTTGAATCTTTTGTCTCAGTTGAAATAGAGAAAGCAGGTCATAGACGTCTTTCTCAAAAGTTACCTGCTTGTATCAATATCTTGAATTCTGCAAACATCTGACAATCATATTATTACATAGATGTAGATATGTATGCCATAATATTATATAATATTATTACGTTTTAGAATGATACAAATTATTTGTTTTTGAATGTTGCTGTAAATTCAAATGTCAGTTCAAGTTGGAAAACTTGTCACTTAACTCAATCAAGTACAATATACTTGAGTTTTTCATTTAAAGTTACATATTAAGTCAATTTAAGCGAAAAAAATGGCAATAAATAAATAGATCTTCTCTACAGGTACAAGGTCTTTAATAAAAATATGAGTAATTCTGCAACTGCCATCATTTTAACTTGGTAAAAACAGGTCCCTTCTAACTCTTAGCACGCAAGTTATTTAAGACATATGATTGAAATGTAACCACATTAATATGTTCGTAGATGGTTACTCTAACAATAGACAGAACCATATTGATATTAGATAATTGAAAAATGGCGTGCTCAGAACAAATTACGTTGAAGGAAATTGCCATTTTCTTGCGATTTACTATCCTAAAGCTTGTTATTCCAAATAAGTCGGCAAATGTTAAGCTACATCGCAGTATTGCATGATATTCTAACCGTACGAATTAAAAAAAAAAAGACTCAGGTGATTTATCATGGAAATAATGGTATAAAGCTGTGAGACACGCAATAAGGAGTACCTACCTATTTTATTTTTTCAACCAAATTCTGAAAGTTTCAAAAGTTGCAATAATTTACCAAAATTTATAAGTTAGTGAAGAAGATTTTCGTTCGTAAAGGAAGAAAAGGTTAAAAAAGCTCAATTTATTTTATTGTCATTTAAGAGTAAAAGGAAATTTGGTAACATTACGTTGACCACTAAGCCGCAATTTGTTATACGCATCGGATCTTCTAAATCACAGATTTGGGCTGATTCATTAGACATTAATCCTGGAGGTGTGTTCGGAAGGTAGGAAATGGGAAAAATATCACTATTAACACTGTAAGCTATTCGTACGTTATTTGTACGAGTATGTACGGGTATTGAGGCCTTTTTTGTTTAATTTTTGAAACTTCCGTACAAAAAAAATGTATAAAAAGTTCTAAACAAAAGTGGAAAAAATCATTGTCCTCGGCGAAGGTAAAATTTGTTTCATAGAACATAGTTCTAAAATATTTGAAGGCTGGTCGTATTCGCATTTTCAAATAAATTTAATATGTATATACTTGAAAGCCAGGTAGTATTATGTTAAGATAAGTAGTTGCTTACATAGATCAATTATTAAACTATTATGTGGTTTCAAAAGTAAATTCTAAAGTATTTCTAAAGTATATCGAACCGCCAAATATCTTATGATGTGTTCCGGTTCGATGGCATGTAAGCCAGGTTTTCCCATTCCCACCCATCCTTTCCCCAAAATGTGGTGGTTCCGAGAACGGAATACTACATTGTCCTCCTCTTCCATCTGTATCCTCTAGGTTGGCAACGCATCTACAACATCTCTGGTGTTGTAGATGTTCATGGGCGAAGGTATCCACTTACCATCAGGTGGTCCTTCTGCTCGTTTGCCATCCGTTATCCATAAAAAAAAAAAAATATATTTTTATCAGCTTTTCGCTTCTCCTTATATAGCAGGAAAACTTATTGTTAAGAAACTGTGTTCACCATTTCTTCCCCAATTTATGGATTTTGCGTAATTTTTTAAATGCTTTCATTCGCCCTAATGGCAATAGAATCCACAACAATCGCATATAGTGTATGATATGACAATCCGTTGTAGAATAACGATGACATTGATGAAGTTTTTACTTAAATATGAATCATACATACTCGAACATACATACTTGACCGACATAGCATAATTTGATACATTTGTCTTTTATTGACTTGCGTATTAAATATATTATATTATCGTTTTCTCGTAAATAAAATATTTATTATAAAGCTTTAAAAATAATAAATAAATGACATTACGCCTTTACTCTCCCACGTAAATTCCAATATTATACCCAAAGTCACTTTAAGCTTTCGACGTACAAGTTTATGCTGAGTAAGACTTAGACGATCTATCAATTTCCGAACACGTGAACTAGCCTAATATCCTAAACATAATGGGTGTACGCAAGAGTATTCCAATATCCATTATAGCAGGAGGTAATAAATGTTCGAACTGGAATAAAAACGACAAGACTGAAATATTACTTGAGAAATAAAAGGTTTATCACGAACACGTACGTTCTATTGAATGTTTATGTTCTTACATTTTAAATGACGACCATAATATTCTTCTATCTATTCTGTCTCCATAGCTATTTATTTTGTGGAATACATGATATTTGTTACTAAGCAATCTCTAATATATTTCAAAAGATACAGTAACATGTTGAGTCTATAATTTTCAACTTTTATAAAGAATCTACGAAAAAAATAGAAAAACTTATTTTAATTTGTAACGATAAATTTCGAACATCAGTATAGTGTTCTTGGATAAAATATTTTCCTCACAAATATCTTTTCATAATTGGCTCTTAATTGTTTAAGTGGCAAATCTAAATCATCATTCTCCATAAATACACTTTGTACCGTAAATTATGTATTTAATTTTTATTTCTTATATTCTATGTCTCGATAGCATAGAATTGTCAATGTTTTTGCGAAAAAACTAAATTTTATTATGTATATTATAAACCGTAAAGATCTCATCAAGCCAAATCTCTAAATGAACAGAAAATGGAGAACGGAATTATTACTAAATCCTTTGCTTCTCTTACAAAATGTGGCAAATACTTGAAAATATATATGTATCGTATAAAAAGGCCCACTCAAATAGAAAGTCGTTTTATCGCTCCCAATAGAAACACTAAGCCGGTATGGGGAACGTGAACAAAGTTTACCCAAAAGTTTTGTAATGTAACAATGTAATTAGCCCCGAAGATTGCCGGCGCAACTTGTAAGAAATGTCTGTCTTACAACTTTTAATCCCGCGTGTACTAAAACGATTAGAGAAAAGTGAAAATAAAAATAGAAAGCCTGAAGTTAGACCTGATGCTTGTAATCTTTAATTAAACTTATACCGTAAATTTTTTTTTATTGATAACGGACGGCAAACGAGCAGAAGGACCACCTGATGGTAAGTGGTTACCTTCGCCCATAGACATCTACAACACCAGAGATGTTGTAGATGCGTTGCCAACCTAGAGGATACTGATGGAAGGGGGGACAATGTAGTAGTCCACTATCAGAACCACCACATTTTGGGGAAAGGATGGGTGGGAAAAGGGAAAATCTGGCTTACATGCCATCGAACCGGAACACATCATTAGATATTTGGCGGTTCGTCTTTGACATGATAGTGGTCGCGAGCCAGTCGGAGGACGAACCTCCTACCACCTAACAAAATTTAATGGGAAATTTAATTATTTAAATTGAAAATACATTTTAACTTAGTTATTGATTTTAAAGTAAAGTGATACTAATATATATGTTTTAAAATAGAATCGGTGAGTGCAGAAACAACGTAAGTCAAAAATGCAAAAATTCGTAATCGATTTAAACTAGCTTAGAAAGGAAAGTAATACACTTTTTTCTTCCTCCAGCAAAATTTGAAAATCGAGACTTACGTTGTTTCTGCACTCACCGATTCAATATTAATATATTCAAATCACATTTCTTATTAGTCTTTGTCCAGTTTCTACAATTTTTATACCAATATAACTCCTCCTACAGATTTCTACACAACATATGGTGTGGGATTCAAAGCAATTCAAAGCTTATATACAATAAAATATTAATATTTCATGTATGAACACTATATTTAGTTTTATCAATACAAATCAACATTAAATCCAGTCTGAAGTTGAAGTAAGAAGATGACATTCGAAGAGCACGTTAAGCAATCAGACCTAGTTGTCAATCAAATACCAAAGGCAAATGATAATACAGCTTTGATAACTTGTTTAATCATGTGAATACTATCACAAGACCACACACGAGTTCCAAAGGTCAAATAGCAGTAACATTTTCTTAATAAATGTCATGATATATGTAACAATATGTTAGAGCAGTTGAACAGTGTGTTCATTTCCTGGTTGATGTGACGATTATTTTTTTTTATCTGCATGATTGCACTAAACATAGATTTTTTTTTGTCTTTTTTTTTAGCTTCTCGTTGTATTCCGTTTATAGCAGGGTAGGCAGAGGGAACCAGATAACCTTATCTTAAGACACTCCGTTTTCTTTTCACGTTTCCGTTTCCCACTTTCCGAATTAAGGCATTGCGGGCTAAGAGACGGAACTCAACGCCGTACTTTGCCTTGTTACTAGAGCGAAAAAATGGAAATACTAAATATTACTTAATATTATTACTAAATATTATTTAATATTTTCATTTCCTGAAGTGGGAATCGGACCCACAACCTGTCATGTTTACAGTCATACACTTGTGCCTCTGCGCCACGACACTGATTTTGGCTACACAATTTAATTTACCATGTATCTAAAACAGGAAAACAATGGGGAACACAGTGAACGACCTTTAAATGTTCTCCACCTACCCCGATAGCTGCAGGAAATTCTTGTAAATGAAAAAATCAAGAAAAAAATATTCATTTGCGTAGGTAAGAAGCCATATCAAGACTCCTACGATATATTTCTTTGTGCATTCTTATACAACTTACAACGTAGGTACATAAGCAAATAATAATTTCCCGGCATAGTAGTGTTGTTAGATAGAATATGGAGTCAAATCACGCCTTACCAATGTTAAATTTATATTCCAATGTAAAATTTAGTATTTTCATTTCTTGGGTTTGGTAATAAGGCAAAGCGCGAAGTTGAGTTCCGCCACTCAACATACAATGCCTCAATTTGGCGGAAAGTGGGGAACGGAAATGTTGAAAGAGAACGGAGTGTCTAACTAGGTTCTCTGGTTCCCTCTGCCTACCCCGCTATATGCGGGATACAGCGTGAAGTTAAAAAAAAATAACTCCTTGAATACAACGATTCATTTTATCTTATTGAAGCGAGAAAATAAAAAAAATATATATAAATATAATTAACTATTCGAATCCACAACCAATCTCGTTTACGGTGAAAACTGCACGACGATAGCTTCAATAACATTATTATTTAATCTAAAATAATTACTCACAATAAGAGTTAGTAATAACAATTTTATAACATAGCCTTAGGCTTTAACATGAAGATAATATTAGATAGTTCTAGGATTTGCCTAAACTTAGACATAGTTCCGTCAATCGAGCCTGAGGGCAATTAACCCTTGTTTCTTGTTTCAACAATATTTGATGTATTAATATATAAAGGTACTAGCTTTCCGCCCGCGGCTTCGCCCGCGTGGAATTCGGTTATATAGCGCGACGTGTAAGGAGTAGCCTATAGTCTTTCCCAAGGTCTAGACTATGTGTCAAAAAAAAATATAAAAAATATAGTTTTTTTTTTTATAAAAATTTTTTTGCGATAAAAAATATCCTATGTCCTTTCCCAAGTTCAGTTCTACCTTCATACCGAATTTCATCAAAATCGGTTCATTGGCTTGGGCGTGAAAGCGTGTCAGACAGACAGACAGAGTTACTTTCGCATTTATAATATAAGTAAGGATGGTCATCTGACAAGTTTAATATGTCGAGAGTTATTTTTAGTGACAAGTCTAAAGTTCGATACTTGTGATGCAATGAATACTCAATAAACTATTTTGTCTCTAATGAGAGTTTCGAATTTTGTTCTTTACTTTTAACTATATAGAAATTGTATTGAAAAATGTGCTGAAATTCAATTAAGCTGTGATTAATTGCGATTTTCGAGCAGTACTAAAAAAAACTGAGCTATAAAGAGGTCATAAGTCATAACCAATGGGTCAAAACCAAATTATGAATGTCAAATCACTTAACTCATTCTAAACGAATCTGCAACCTCTAATTTAGTAAAACTACACATAATGTCAAATCCGCTGCACAACCATTACATATTTTCCCTTTGTTCAGCTCAAATATGTATCTCGTAAGCTAAAAGCTTAACCTACGTACAATCCACTTAAAATAATTAAACCACGGTTCTTTTTGTTGTAATAAATTCAGTTAAGTTTTGGCACGAAACCAGTACCAGATTTGCCAAATGTACGTCGACAACTGTTCCTAATGGAAGTAATAAAAGTCATTTTCATACGAGACAGTTATATTAAGCTATAATTACGTAATGTGAAACAAAGTACGGGCCTACCTCATTTAGTAAAATACATAGCACAATAGGATTTAAATTTATTATTAACTTATGCTTAAAATTTTGTTCATGTAAAGGAACGCAAGTTTTTAAGAGCGTGTGATTGGTTATTGCAAAATATATATGGCGGCAAAACTGTAATGGCGGTGCTGTTAAAGAAAGGTGGAAGCGTTGAGTAAGGTGTAGGCTGAAAGTAAGAAATAAAAACAATATTTTATTCCCAGAGCCTATTATTTCCATCCCACACTAATGATACACAAAATTTGTTTGTTTATGTTTGTGTATTATATAATTATAGATATATATTAGTTTTAATTAGATGGGTATTTGTTTTACTAATCATTTAGAACTTTCTTTAAATAGAAAAATATTTTTTTTTCCTTTATAATTATGTTTTAAGTTCTTTACACAGTCAGAAAAATCTTTAAACAATCTAGTGTTAAGTGGCAAATCTTAACGCTCTTAAATTTTAGCAAAGAGAAGAAATGAAATTATTTAAATAAAACTCGTTCCATTACTAAATATTTTGCGCATCATCATGAACCATTTAGCTAAATTACATTAGAAAATATTTTTTCCCATCACGTGTATGAAAAATTTGTAAGAATTGAACCTGCTCCCTTAGTGAGCAAATAATAATATTGATAAAATAACATGAAGCCATTGGGATGTTTTATTTTGTTTAGAGCTTACAGTCAAAAGCTGAACCACTGCGCAACTATGACCTAAATGGTGTTGATTTAAATATTAAATATATGGCAAAAATATTTTCACATTAAGTAGAGACTAGAGAACACATAATCTTAAGACAGACATGTGTCGGATCGGCCGCTTAGGGCTTAAATTCATCCCAGTGTACTTTGACAGATGTCTATAACATAACATCGTATCTTGTGGCTTGTAGTATATTTGTTCATTCAGTCTAGAAATTTCTATATATATTGTAACGTTGTAATTTTTTTAAAATTACCAGGTTAATAATGTTGTCTTGATAGGGTTCTAGGGTACTGAATAAGTTTGTTCCCGTGGCCTCGGCTATTGGCGGCGAGGAGGAGCACCGTGAGGTTTTAGTGGGTATACGGACGACGTTTGTCGTTCCGGAGTCCCACATAACCTATCCCAGTCCCCAATCGGGTATCCGTAACGGATTTCCTCACGATAAAAAAAAAGGGTATTGAGTAAGTTAAACTCATTCATCATAATCTCATATTCCTAATGTTCATTCCAGATTAATAATATTTGTCAACTTAGTTTAATAATTTTTATAGATACTCTTTTCGGATCTCGTGAAGATCTCTAACTCTAAGGTGAACTTATTTTAAATAACACGTTCAAAGGGCTATTGCTAACTATTTTTTTAAGCTTCACGCTGTATCCTGCACATAGCAGGGTAGGCAGAGGGACCTGAGAACCTAGTGTTAAGACACTCCGTTCTTTTTAAATTTTCGTTGCTAACAATTTTTTCGTTCATAATGTAAATGTTATTCAAAACTTAGGCTTAAAGTAGACATAACGAAAATTTTTAAAAGGTTGAAATATCTTTATTTAAACAAGAATAAGAATAAGTTACTTAGCTACAGCATGACTAGCAGAGAGCATTAGTTGGTTTCCCAACAATGAAGTTAGTCGAAAACTTTATTAACTTAATGCTCGTAAACTCCTACTTTCCTTAACTTATCGTGCTTAAAACCGCATAAAACATTAAATAGTGGATTTTGATACTTTGATGCAATTAAGCGTAATACTTTTAACAAACACTTAATTCTAAGCAACTCTCATATTAATTTTGTAATATTTGCTTGTAATATTATAAATTTGTCAAATGTATTATTGTGTAATTTTTTTTCTTCTTGCCGATTAATTTCCTTCGTGTCTTTTCCATATATAATGACATTGGTGAAGTATGTGCTCAACTAGCACGCCCAAAAAACTCTTACTAAAGAATTATACTGAACTATTACTGTGTTTTTTTAAAGGCAGTAAATAAGTTCACCATTCTATGTATGGTAGAAAGATAAAATTCTCCATTTCCACTCTGATCCCTTTGAAAACAATTGAGTTTCGCGCTTTATTTAAGAAGTTCATAGAAATAAAAAATATGTAGTAAGTATAAATACTACACGAGTGGATTCCGTATTGCGTTCATTAAAAAAATCTTCAGCCGAATGAATCTTACTTAACTATAATGAAACGGAATTTATTTCAATTCGACGGATTATTCATATTAATTTCCAAAATTATTAATGATATTAAAATTTTTATGAATGTTAAATAAAACGCAATTAAGCTTTACGACGAATTCACTTTCATGCTTGAAATCACTAACGATTTTGTATATTTGAAGGTAAAATCCCAAAAGAATCATTTCATTTTATAGCTTTTATGATCTAATCAATTTATTATTAATGGAAACTTCTAAGTAAACTTACTTCAAGTTCATAAATTATTTATCATTTATTCTAACAAATTTATGAATAAGGAATTTACGAGAATAAGCGGTACTAAACTTTTTTTATATATTTACATTAAACTGACTATCTTATAAAAATAATTTATTCGGCTTCCACATAAATAATGGAACGATAACAGAAATTTTGAAAACGTCAATTTCACAAACACGATTACAACAACAAATACAATTAGAATATTACGAGTATGTAAAGTTTCAACTCCTTTTTACGAAAATTATGCGAAAGTAGAAATATAAAAATTTACATGGAAAGAAATAATAAAAAGACTTTTTTTGTAATAAGGCCCTAGAAGTAGATTAAGTTAATAAAATAAAATAAGATATTAGAATGTGTGTTTGACTTACACTTGCATTTACTTTTGTCTTGTATGTCATAAGTTACGCTTAGGCATCCCGTATTGTGTCAACGGCATCTTCTATATATAAATACGTGAAGCAAAAACTTTGGATCCCTTTTTACGATAAATACGCGGACGGAGGAGCATAAAACTTGGCACACTTATAGTTTATATAACGAAGGAGTGCAGAATGATAATATCTTTTTAAATTAATGCATAAAAAGTACATGAAATTAATAAAATATATGTTACACACACTACCATGGTTTGACATTCATATTCATATAAAGAGATATATACATTGATAAAGACAACGCGTTGGTAACGCGTCAACGGGGACACTATTTTTTTAAAAAGTTGAATGTTTCGTAATCACATTTTATAATAATTTTATCGTATGGTAAAATTGCTAGTAGAATACGAAGCTTATTAAGTAATCTATATTACATTATCTAAAACAAAATTAGTGATCCGCGAATTTTGAGCAGAAAATGGCTTGTTGCGACATCGCTGTTCTCGGTAGCGTCATGTTCCATACCTTAAAGCTAGCAAATTCCTTTGAACAGGATATCTTGGTTACACTTTGTGGAATATTTGGCTATGCTCATATACTTAACATTATCTGAGATTCTAATAGAACAATATCTTACAGGGCCAACTGCTAATAATTTAGAAACTAAAGAAATAGTTATAAATGTATCTACTATAACTACATTTATTGTATATTTTTGTATTTAAAATCATATATTTTAGAAAACTCGTTGTTTTGAAAGCTCTATAGTAGTCCGAAGTTTCGTGATTTTTTTTAGCTTCACGCTGTGTCCCGCGTAAAGCAGGGTAGACAGAAGAAACCTGAGAACCTAAGACACTCCGTTCCGCACTTTCCGCCAAATTGAGGCATTACGCGTATATTCTGGTAAAAATAGTTTTATTTTAAAATGTGCAATAATTCTGTAAGCCTTATTTGAGATATCGGTTGTTTAATAATTTATTAAAATATCTTAAGGAAAAATAAAAAAAATAAGTAAAATATATATTTATATATTTTATTAAAAAACTTTACTTCTTTTCTCATGGGAAAGAAAATATACTCTTTTGTGTTACTTTTTGACGATTGAATTTAATCTTTTAGATTGAATATTTTTTTGTTATTTTTTTTTTATGTTTATTTTTAAAGTTATTTGTTTTTATGAATTTTGTGTTTCTTACACTGCACTGCTCCTTGTATTTTAAATTTATAAGTTGTAAAATTTTATTAGTACAATTAGTACTATTAAGCATATCATATTTAACAACGTAGTATTACAAATTAAAGGCTAACAATCACACCCTTTATTATACTTTCTTTATTTATGTCCATAGCAAAAATGTTCTGCAAAAGATTTTCAAGTATCATGGTCATGTGGACTCAAAAGGTCGCAACAGTGCTTCCTTCGTATATTTTATTTCATTTAGTTTTGTTAAGTAATTATGAATACATATAGAGTACAAGAAGGATGATGAAACAAAATCAACATTAAGTTTAGTCAAACTAGTGACCCTCGTCAGGAATTTTAAGCGAACGCATATTAATTCCGCGTAATTAGCAGAGCGCATGTGTTTAAGCTCGCCAAGCTTGGTATTGTTGGTAATAGTGTCTAAACACATGTTTATCTTGTTCTTGTTAATGCAAACAAGGGATAATGGGTCTGGTCTGCTTCAAGGACGATTACAAACGCCACGCTCAAAACTTTTAAATCTAAATAGGGTGGAAAGTAAGATTTACGACAACCAACTATGAAAACAAATTTACAACTGTAATACAGTGTGTTTAAAAGTTTATAGCGAAATATAATAGTTACATTTCAAAATATGAAACCTAAAAGCTTATGAAAGAGAATAAAAGAGTAAGTTTTTTCATTAATGCCATGAGAAATACAGCCATTATGACATGTCATTATGGCTTAAGTCGTTTTATGGTAGTATGTCTGTAAGCATATGGTTGGAGTGAATGTTCATACATAGTATAAAATGCTCGCTCTAGTGTTATTAC
>JAKGSA010002259.1:0-21324 GCA_033558755.1 Philaethria dido
ACACGTCTTCTTTTAGCTATTGCTGTATAAATTGACTAATGGAAAATTATTAATTATAAAAGTGGGGAACGGAGTGTCTTAACACTAGGTTCCCTCTCCCTACCCTGCTATATGCGAGATACAGCGTGAAGCTATGTATGTATGTATGTATGTATGTATGTATGTATTAATTATAATTTTTTTTCTACTTTAAAGTGCTGATTTGCGGAACCTAACACTGTGTTTTATAATAAGTCCAAGAAAAAAATATTGTTTAGACCAAAGTGGGGAAGTGAAAATAATATTGAGCGTAACTTTTTGCCCGATTGTTAAACGAATTTACAATCATCAAATATTGTCAAACAATTCGCCACTGTGCGATAAAAGGTGGCTATTGCATTATTGATTTAATCTAAAATATAGGTTTAGGTGAAACTATTTTTATACGATATATATTTGAAAGGTTTTTTTCGGCTTCACGCTGTATACCGCACAAAGCAGGGTAGGCTGAGGGAACCTAAGAACCTAGTGTTAAAACACTCCGTTCTTTTCAAATTTTCGTTCCCCATATGTCGGGTTTTCTGAAGATTTATTATAATAACACCAAAATATATGCGATTATTCCATATAAAATATTTTCATTTGACATGTGTAACAATAGCGAAAGCTAAGTTGGTAAGACAAATTTAACACGTAGAGCAGTGAACGGAGTATTTTTACTCTAGGTTCTCTCTGAGAACTTACTTCTTCTCTTGCAAAGAAAGATTAGATAATATTATGTACTCCTTTAAACATAGGTATTTCTCATTTTACGACGGAAAGGAAGCGTTCTCTACTTTCAAGTGACGTAACTCAACGCCGCATTCTCCATGTATATATACTTATAATTCTAGATCTTTCGGTGGTTAAATAATTATTAAGCTCCACTCCAGAAAATGTAATTTTTCATTTCCTGGGTTTGGTAACAAGGCAAAGCGCGGCGTTGAGTTCCGTCAAATAGCACGCTATGCCTCAATTCGGCGAAAAGTGGGGAACGGAGTGTCTTAACACTAGGTTCTCTCTGCCTACCCTACTATATGCGGGATACACCGTGAAGCTATGTATGTATATATATAATATCGTTTTTTAAAACCCTTAACTCAGAAGTAAAAACCTCTTTTGCTTATTTAATTTTTCTATTTTTACAAAAAACCTTTGTAACCTAATGAAACTAATACTTATCTTTTTATATCATAATACTTTAGATTCTAAATTAATTATGGGCTTTTAAACAAATGAAATCAAACAAAATCATTCTACAATTTGTTTGCGATTGTTAGACGATTACTTATTATATTTTTTAATTTCAACTATAAAACAGAATCAGGGCACTTAAGATAGATATATTTTAATTCTGCAAATTTTATTCGAGTAGAAGAGATATTTGAGTTGTTTTGGTAATGGGTAAGCCAATTATGAAAATAATTATTTTATAAATACAGTGTGGGCGGAAGTTATTAATGGTTAGGGTTTATAAGGAATTAAGTTATAATTTTTGTTCTAATTTCACGATAAGCATAATAGGCAAAAGATTAGTTAAGACACTCCGTTATTTTATTTTTCGTCCCTAATTCAATGTGTTCAATATTGCCATTTGAGTTTCGGAACTCAACGCCGCGCTTTCTCTTACTAGAGCACGGAGATAAAGTTAGTTTAAATATAATCATTATCTCAAGTGTAAATCGAACCTACATCCATCGCATTTAAAGTGGAATGATATCTATTTCACCATTATAGCATATATATGTTTTTCTTACATACAAACTATATAATTGTAAAGTTTTATCTAAATTCGTTCAGTGGTGTTTAAGCCAGACATGCTGGTACAGGACAAGCTAAATGTTTTACATACATTGCTAAAATAAAAGTGATATAGCAGAGGACCGTAATATGAATTCTTGTATACCATTTTAATGTATACCATTGTTATTATAATTAAAACAATGTCAAATGCTCTTTTTTAATCAATGTTTATGTACATGTATATGTTACTATATAAAAAAATAACAACTTCTTGTAGGCAAAGAATTTGTATAGATTTTTTTTAATTCGTACGTGTCATACCCTGTAGGATAAATTTATTTTTTTTAAAAGTAACTTACTTGACAGTAAAATAACTCAAAAGATACTTGTCAGATGTTTACTAAATTTATATGGGGCCACATCACAAGCACTATCATAAAATAAAGAATCGTCAAAAATGTTACACCTAGTAAAAAGCTATACACAAAAAAATAGAGAGGAATTGATATTGATTCCTTTTTTGAAGTCAGTTAAAAATAACCAAACGAGAAAATATCTACAAAAATTAAGATAAATAAAAGAAAAAAATATGATAACAAAACAATTTATTTAACAACTAACAAATCAGTGGTAAGAGTAGAAAGAACTAACAGAGTAAACTGGGGCATGAGCGACCACGGCATGGGAGACTGGCGCGACCACAGCATGGGCCACCGGGGCGTGGGCAACGAAAGTGGAGCCATGGTCGACAATTTGGCTGCTCTTAGTCACAGTGGACTTGGCCAAAGGCACATGATATTCCACCTCATGGGCCAGGACCGGAGCATGGAGAACATGAGTACTTCCATGGTTGACAACCTGGCTGCTGGAAGTCAGGGTAGATTTTGATACGGGAACGTATGCGTTGTATGCCAAGCTGAGTGGTGCAGCGATGGCGGTGGCTAGGAGAGCGGTGAATACAATCTGGAAAATTAGAAATTGATGTTATTTTATTGAGAAAAAACGTTATTTTTATTATATATTTTTGTATTTTTTTGAAAAATCGAGAGCTTAGTGAGAAAGTAGCTTCAAGCTTTTTTGCCTTATAGTAGGGTAGTCAGATATACCCCAGTGCCAACACACTCTGTTCACTGAATAATTCCTGAATTCAAGATTCATTGCGTGTTAAGTTGCGGAACTCAACGCCGCCTTCCAAAAGAACCTTTATAGAAATAATTATTAATCGAATAATAATAGAACACTGTGCCTTCCTTACTCAGCCAAATAATCTTTATCATATTTATGTACTTGTTAAAATAATTTAATAAAAAAACTCACAATTGCCTGCATTATGACTTTGTGTCTGTTATCCGACTGATAATTTGTATGTCTCGTACGGCCTTTTTATATGATTCAAATTATCCCCCGGATTACTTAACAACATTGCACTTGACAATTTCTTTTGATAAAAAATTACGTTCGTTAATTTTCGTTACATCACTTTTATATGCGAGTGATAAACGGTTGAGGTAAAAAGTGAATCCCGCAAGCCTAATTTGTACGGAAAGCCATTCGATGAATGCTGCTGGCGCATCTTCAATACTTATTCACTTTGATTTATTCTGTAGTAATAAGCTTTTAACGCATGTGTGTAGCTTTCGACTCTACGACAGGTTGTGGGTTCGATTCCCACTTGAGGAAATGAAAATTTTTAATAATATTTCATATTTTCATATTAAATTATTTCAAGGTAAAGCGCGGCGTTGAGTTCCGCCACTCAGCACACAATGCCTTAATACGGCGGAAAGTGGGAAACGAAAATATTGAAAGAGAACGTTGTGTCTTAACACTAGGTTCTCTGCCTACCCTGCTATGTGCGCCATACAACGTGAAGCTAAAAAAATAAGCTTTTAATTCAAGATATGGTTTGATGTAAGATGTGTTAAGAGGCTATCGTAGCACATTCCGCTTGGGAGAATGATTATTCAATTATATCCAGTTCTCCGCTGTGGTAAAACAATACGCGGCGTTGAATACCGCCACTCAACATGACACAAGATTATCTAACTAGCCTGCTTAAAAAACATATTAAAAAACTAAGCCATCGTGGCATTTGAGGCGCAGTGCGAAAGCGTCTGACTAAAACATGTTTGGTTGTGGGTTCGATTTCCACTTGGGGAATGATCATGAAAATCTTAGTATCATATCAAAGTATTTACGCTTATAAAACTCCCAAAAGGCAAACAAGTGGAAGTTGGTAAGTAATTATTAATGAGAAAATATATGTTCAATTCATCTTGGTATTAATTTTACGCCTAAAAAGTATCACAAAAAGTATGAATACTTAAATATATTAATAAAACAAACATGCTAGTTAAAAATTGTAAAAAAACTTTACATCTTGTTAACATGGTTAAAGAATTTAATAAATCTGTGCTGACCCGGTTTTGATGAATTTTAATTTTTTTATCAATATAATATATTGACTTACTCGTAAATTGCAACATGATGTCTAAAGAGGAGGAAAAAATTGTCAAAAGTAAGCAAAAAATTGGTATTGAATTAAAAATTTTAATATTTTTATATTGATTATTGATTATAAAAGACGCAATAGCTAAGTATGCCCGGAGGCTATTTTTAACCGATATGCAAAAGACGAGGTACCCAATTCTACTGTCTTTTTAATGTGATATCTAATATTTTTTTACTGGGTAAACCGATTTTGATGATTTTTTTTTAATGTGATAGCTATTACTACTAATGAGGTCACATTTAAATTTGGCCAAGATCTGATAAGTAGTTTTTGAGTTATTCGTAGTAATGTAAATTTTTTGTGTATTTTATTTCAAGTTGGTTTCCTTTTCATGTTAACATAATTATTACCATAATGTTCCGCTGTTTTGTTTATACAAAATTGATAATTAGGATATTATTTTCATCCAGTTAAAAGTTATGCGGTAAACATATTAAAAAAATCAGTAGAATTAAGAACTTCATCCTTAATGAAGCGGTAAAAGCAGTAAAAAGCGGTAAAGGTAGTCGGTTAAAGCATTCAAATAACAAAAACAGGCTAACACGGTGCACTACGACAACGTTCGATTGTAAGCACTGTTGGTTGTGTGCTTAATTCCCATTCGAACGATTTTCTATATTTAAAGTAGAGACAAAATGCGGCGCTGTGTTCCGCAACTCAATATTCAATGTCTAGAAATGAGGCAGAAAGCGGAGACTAGGAGTGTTTTCCTCCTTTCTACTAGATTAGGAATTCGAGATATTGTGTGACGGAGCTTTGCCGCATTTATCGTAGTAGATCACGCAAATGGAGTCTCAATCTAAGTATAATCTGAAACTTACGAGTGAATCGAACCCGTTACAATAAAACAATTACTGCGCCACGATAGCCTCATTTTATTTATTCAGTTAACTATTTTTTTTTAAATTATAATTTAATTAAAAAAACTATATTGGCATAACGAAACACCGATTACCAATTATTCTGTTACAAGATATACTGCTTACTTTAGTCAATTATACAATTATAGAGTTAGCTTAATGATGACATGACTTGTCAAGGCCTACCAATTTATTAAATTTTATTTATCAAATTTCAGTTTAGACGCTAGTCATGGCGCAAAGGCACAAGCGTTCGATCAAAACGAGACAGATTGTGGGTTCGATTCCTCTCCCAGGAATGAAAATATACAATAATATTTTGTATTTTCATTTTCTCGTCTGGTAACGAGGCAAAGCGCGACGTTGAGTCCTGTTATTGATACCACGGGCGCTCACTGGCGGAAAGTGGGGAAACGGAGCGTCTTAACACCAGGTTCTCCCTGCCACTCCTGCTATATGCGGGTTATAGCGGAAGCCATGTATGTATGTTGACGCCAATCTTGAAATATATAAAAATAGAAAATAACAAAGAAAGAAAAACCAACTTCAAATTATTACGTTTAACTCAAAAACTACTTTGCTCATCTAACCAAACTAAATGATACCACATCAGAAGCTTTACTTTCCGCCATTTAAAAGAATCATAAAATTAGCTAAAAAACCATTGAATTATAATCTTTTTTTTCTTAAAGTCAGTTTAAAGTCATGAACAGCTAAATTATTTTTAAGAGCTGCCATGTAAAAGTTTATTCGTATATGCTGAAGATAAGAAATCAGATTATATTATTTGCGCTAAGTAATGTACCTATCTGGTTACAACAAGGTTTCAATTTGTCAATGTATCTTACATATGTTTTTATGTTAATAATTGTGAAATACATACATACATAGCTTCGCCGGTAGGATAGGCAGAGGGAACCTAGTGTTAAGACACTCTATTTCCCACTTTCCGACGAATTGAAGCATTGCGTGCTTTGTCGCGCAACTCAACGCGGCGCCTGCGTGCCTCTTTGCGCCACCAAACCCAGGAAAAAATCCATTTCCTGAGTGGGAATCGAACCCACAACCTGTCACGCTTACGGCCGTAGGTATACAGAATAAAGAAACATAGTGATGAGACACTCCGTTCTTTATCTTTATTTAAATATTTAGTGCTTTTTAGAAGAAAATCAAGTGGATATTTTCTTTTGCTAACAGTACAGAACATCTATGATTTTTATTTATGACAAGTTTTATAAATGGGAATCGAATCCATAGTCAATGTGTGTGTATGAAAGAATACTGCCAATCGTCACGGCTTTCATTTATACTTTAAAAAAGAAGCTTCAGCTTTACTGAATAAAAGACATTCTGACACACTCCATGGTCAAGACGCTCCGTTCTCCATTTTCAAAGAAATCAAGACATTGGTGTTGGCGGATTTCAACGCCGTGTATTATTTTACTCGGGCGAGGAAACGTAATTATTTCTATTTATAATAGCTTCGAGTGGGAATCGAACCTAAAAAATCCATTGCGTTTACACTCATTTACTGTCCACTACACCACGATGACCTCTACATACATATGTGTTAATATTAAATTACTCATTTAATGGCGATAAGAACACCTGGCTTTAACGCATATTAACAGAATTTTTTGCCAAAATTGGTGTAATTTTGACAAAAATATGGCTATCTTTAATTCTTATTGCCACATTCGATTGAGTGACGTGACCGCGACTTGCTGACACTATTTATTAATATTTTTATTGCAATCTCAAGGTTAGAACGCGGAAGTGTTGAGCTCCGCAATTAAATACGTATTGTGATTGCGGAAAAGTGTAATCAGTATTGACCACTACGTTAGCTCTTGCAATAATAATATATTTAAATATTTTCTTGTAACATCCACAAATTAACCTGCGTGGGCGTTAAGTTCCTGACAGTGTTCTGAAAGTGGACAGCGGAGTCTTTTAACACTAGGTTCTCGCTTTCCCTATAACGTGGGAAAGAATGAATGAAGCTTAAACGATTATATAATTTTAGATATTCTTTGCATTATTGAATGACCTACTTGAATTTTGATATATATATAGAGCAGTGGACTGAATTCTATTAATATCATAAATGCGAAAGCTTGTGAGGAATTGTGTTTGTATTATTTTCAAAATGAAACTTTACAGTAATAAGGTACATAAAGCATATAGGCTATAATTTATAAGGTATGTATGTAATTTGGTCATAATATAGGGTGTCCCAAAATTAACGCAAGATTTGACTTTGCCGCCATTTGTGCAGTGAAGTGTTGGCAACCCTGAAAAAAAAAGCAATTTGACAGCTAACAGTAAAGGGTTATTAAAAATGGAGCGTTACACGATAGAACAACGTGTCTTCATTATTAAAGAATATTTCAAAAATAGTGAAAGCTTAGCGGCTGCAGTTCGAATTCAAATCTTGCGTTAATTTTGGGACACCCTTTATAATGATATAATATCTAGTTATGATACAAATAATAACAAATTTAAAGTACTCTAAGATTTTATAATTACCAAATCATATCAAGTTTTAACAAAACAAAAAACTGGCTTCAGTTAAAAGTATACCGAAAAGTAAAATTATTACGAATAACTCAAAAACTAGTCGTCTGATCTTAAAATAATATAAAGGGAATCACACAACAAGCACTAGCTATCATATTACAAAAAAAAATACCCCTCCTTTTTGAAATCAGTTAAAAAATATGTCAAGTTCGACGTCAAAAATTGAAAACACACAACTCATCGTAAAAGTGTGATATTTCGAAAGTATTTTTAACTTTAAGCTTTAAGCTTTTAATTTATAACCGAAAAGCGCCCATTTAATTCCATTACATGAACTTTGACGTTTCATAAATCATTATAAATGGCTTGCCTTTTACATTTTTTTTTTATTTTTTATAATAAAAGAGTGTCAAAATGAGGCAGCTTATTGAGTGTGATGTAATGTTTAAAAATATATTTCATTAAATGAAGGACATCGTGGCGCAGTGGGACAGTGTTTGATGCTAAACATGTTTGGATGTGGGTTCGATTCCAATTTGGTTGTATTAAAATTATGTTCACGCTGTATCCCGCATATAGCGGGGTAGGCAGAGGGAACCAGAGAACCTAGTGTTAAGACACTCCATTCTCTTTCAACATTTCCGTCCCCCACTTTCCGCCAAATTGAGGCATTGCGTGTTGAGTGGCGGAACTCTACGTCGCGCTTTGCCTTGTTACCACACTCAAAAATTGAAAATACTAAATTTTACAATTACTGAAGTGGGAATCACGCACAAAACAAGCACGCTTGTGCCTCTGCGCCACGACAGGCGTTATAAGTTAAAAAAAACATATATGTTCCTCTTAATACGCAATGTCTCGTAGAAACAGAGAACAGAGCACTTCAACACTAGGTTAACAACATACCCTGCTATGCGGTATACATAGATACATAGCTTCACGCTGTATCCCGCATATAACAGGGTAGGTAGAGGAAACCTAGTCTTAGGACGTTCTTCACCTTCCGCCGAATTGAAGCATTGTTGAGTGGCGGAACTCAACGCCGCGCTTTGGAAAATTAAAATAATTTAAATATCATCATTCCCTCGAATTGTATTGAACCTACAACCCATTACAGTCAGACTATCCCACTGCGCCACGATGATCTAAATAACGAAATAACTATAAATAGACTAGAAATAATTAATTAATTAGTACATGATTTATGAAGTTACAATAATTACGTAGTTATACATACAAATTTGTTACCGCCTTAAGCCATGCGTAGGTGTAAAACATCTTGTTAAGATTTCTAAGAAAATAAATTACGAGAATTGCTAAATTTATAATCGATTTCGAAGAAAGGTTCTGAATTCGACTGTATTTTCTTATTATGTGCATGAGTGTTTTTGCTGATAAAAATTAATTCTTGATTATTCTTTGTATATGATAAGTAACTTTTGATGTGATCTCATTTAAATTTAGTAAACTGACGTTTAGTTTTTGAGTAATTCGTAATAATTTATTTTTTTTATTCATTTTATGTTTAATGAGTTTTCTTTTTTGTTAAAATTTTATTTTATGTATACTGTTATTTTACTATACCATGCAATATATTCACTTAAGAAACTTTTTAATAAATATTGGTTGCATAGTCATTATAATAACAAAGTGCGACGTTTAACTCCGTCACTCATACAATGTCTCAAATTCCAGCGGAAAATGGCAAACGGAATGTCTAGACACTATGTTCTTTAGCTTTATGGATAAAGCGTGGTTTTATTCTGTACAAAAATCTGCATTAAATATATGGTTATTTTAACCTTCATTTAATATCTTAAGTAATGTTAACAAAACGTGCTTATCTCGTATTAAAGAATAATGATACAATTAATATAAAAACAAACACAGTTGATAACAGTCGGTAGCCAAATAAGGGAACAAAAATTTCACGTAAGAAGATTAAATATTTTGTGTCAAAATTTTTAAAAATGTGGTCATTGAGGTCAGTCGTGGCATAGGCCGCAAAACGCGACCGTGGTTCTAAGTTCGATTCCGCCCACGTAAAGAAAATCTTAAGTATTTAAGTAATAATTAATGTATCATATTTTCATTTCCCTGGTCTGGTGATAAGACAAAGCATGGAGTTGCGTCATTCAGTATGCAAATCAATTTGAGAGAACGGAGACCTTAAGAGAACAGAGTGTCTTATCAGTTGGTCCTTCTACCAGCACCCTGCTCTATGCAGGATAAAGCGTGAAACTGAGGAAAACAAATGCCAAAAAGCTCTCCTTCAAAGCTTCATCAAAGTTACGCAAAGTTCAATCAAAAAACACTCAGCATTTCAGCCATAAAATCGTAACTGACAAACTGTTATTTACATAAATAAATATATATTAAAGTTTAAAGTATGCCACCATAAATCGCTAAACAAAAACTCAAGGGACATGAACCCACTGACCTTTCAACATTTTTCACAATTGTCGACTGCACCCTAATAAAATGTCGACAGCATCTTATTATCGAGGCTTTATCATTGCATGTTGTTATATTTAAAATATCACCTGCCAATATAAAGTTTGAGAAACATTATCGAGCTAGTTGTATCCCACGACTTGCGTCATGATGTTTTCTGACTGTTTTCTGCAACAAATCTAAGAAAAACCTGAATTTGAACTTTACCAACTTAGCGGCTGATTCAGAACCTACGTGAATCAAGGGCATGTCCACATAACACGATTCCCATCGGCTTATCTTTTGAATATAATTTACAATGAATTAGTGGCGGATTCATTAGCGAAAACGCTCAAGGAAAATGTTAAAAAAATATCGCTTGAAAAATTTTGGGAGTGAGATTACAAAAAAACAAGCTCAACGAAAACTTAACAGCCTCTATCATCGTCCAGGTTGGACCTATATATACTGGCTTACCTCTATGTACTGGTTTACCTAAATATACTGGCTTGCCAAAATATGGCTTACCATTATAAAATTTTCACACTTCGACACCGACATACCCAGGGCAGTGCCAGGGTCGGAGCTCCCACATGCCATGTATTCGATTTTCGACACATTTAGTTTAAGACCGCCACTCACAAGCCCCTTCCAGAGGTTCACTTTTTGCTCTAGCTTTGTCCGGGATACATAATTATCTATGGACGCTGATCTTGAACATACACCAGGGTTGTACCTAAAACTACATTGAATAAGAATGTGCTAAACGCTGAGCATTGGTGAACTCATACTGTAATCAGCAACGTCGATCAGGAAATTGGTCTATCAAGTTATGCGGTTAAGCAAATAAAAAATTCAAGCAAATTGAGAACTTTTTGAAATCGATTAATAATTTTATAGTAACGAGCAGTAAATGTACTAAGTATCCTATAATTTAACGCCTGTCGTGGCGCAGAGGCACAAGTGTGCAGCTGTAAACGCGACAAGTTGTGGGTTGGACTTCCCCTCCACGAAATGAAAATGTTAAACAATATTTAATATTTTCATTTTCTGACTCTGGTAACAAGACAAAGCGCGGCATTGAGTTCCGCCACTGAGTACACAATGCCTCAACCGGCGGAAAGTGGGAAATAGACTGTTTTAACACTAGGTTCTCTAGTTCCCTTTTCCTACCTTGTTATATGCGGGATACAGCGTGAAGCTAAAAAAAGTACTATAATTTGATAAAAACAGCACACGTAGCTTATACAGAGTATTATCCACAGTGTGACAAGATGACATCAAAGCGTCATGCCGTGTGGTGTGACGTCAAACCAATTTCACTACCAAGGCGTGTCAATAGAAAATAATAATTTCAAATAAAAAATAAAGCAATTATCTTATTGCGATCGATCTGATAGTATTTAATTGAGCTGTATCATAACTGTATATCATTTTTTATCTTTTATAACATTTATGTATTAATTTCCAAACACGTTTCGTGTTTACTGGTATAATTAAGATATTGATACTATTTCAAATTCGGATTATTTTAAATGTAATGTTTAATTTTGTAGATTGGTATTGAGATATGTCGACAAGGCTTCAAGCTTTTTGACTATAGATGTGGTGGTTCTGGGTTCGATTTCAGTATATGTATGTGGCGCAGTGAGACACGGTATGATTTTAAACGCGATTGGTTGTGTGTGTCTACTCGAGAAGACTTTGTATTATATATATTGCATATAGAGTACATAATATATTATATGGCAGAACTCAATTCCGCGGTTTGTCTTACAGAGAAAATTATAATAATTTAAATATAATTTCACCGACTGGGGACCGATCCCACTACCAATCGCTTACAGACAAAAGCTGTCCCAATCCGACACGATAGCCACAAAGATTCGTGAAATTCAATAATTGATATTATTGTAATGATCTATATCAGAATCTGTATTTAGTATTTAATATCTACTTTTCGGATCAAAATAGTGGTAGGAAATAAAATTATGATTTTTATTCTATTTTAAATGTAACTTAATGCCATAATTTGTCTTAACACTAAGGTAAAATGATAACAATTTAAAATGAAATGAATCCACTGGAATCGTACCTATAACCATAAAGAAAACACTCGTATAGTCAGTCACTCGTATAGTCAGTCACTCGTATAGTCAGTCACTCGTATAGTCAGTCACTCGTATAGTCAGAAATTAGCCATTGTGCCATAAAGGTATAAAATAGTTGTTTAATATATGAGAATAAAGAAGAGAAGAAGCTACTCAGCAATCCATGGATTCATCGTGCGGGTACTGGGTCCATCACGTTGCAGAGAGAGGAGCTTGGAGAGTGCCTGGGACTTACGATCCAACGTGTAGGTTTAGGGGCCCCTTTAAAATGCATATTAACATTCACCTCCACTGTCCGCGCTCCTCTCTCTACCTAACCAAATTTAAAAATATTCTAGCAGTGCCGCTTTCGAAATACATGCTAAAATGAACTGATGATAGTTCTAGAAAGGCCGAGTTCTTTTATCTTATATATATTTTTTAATATTTTGTAATCTGTCACATTTTCTTGACGTTTGTCAACTGTGTGTAATAATGCATTGAATAATTATAAATTAATATCATATTCATGTGTATATATATATAAAAAAAAATAGGGATTGTCAGTTTGTCGATTTTAAGATTCATTCATTTAGTTGAGGCTATCATGGCACACTCTGATGGTCTGAAACGCAATAATTGTGGGTTTGATCCCCATTCCCAGGATCGATTATCAATCGATATTTAAATTATATTCATCTCTCCTGCTCCTCCTCTCTGGTAAGACAAAGCGCGGAGTTGAATTCCGCAAATTAACACACATAGTCTGGAAATCATTGTGTATATTTATAGGAACTAGAGTATGTTTGTATTCTTAAGGTGCATTGATTATTACTTGATAACTAACTGACTAACTGACTAACAGACTAACTGACTAACTTTGTAATAACTTAATAAATATGTAATAAAAAACAAAGTCGACACATACCGTTAGTCATACAAAAAGCCCACTATTTTTACAAGTTGAAATGCTTTCAGTGATTTCAACACCAGTAGCCACTGATAGCTTTACTTCATCTGATAACATCTTAAAATTTAATTCGTCAACGGATAATAAAAAAAAATAATGTTGTATTTAGTTTATTATTTAAAAAATATTTTTATTTATAGCACAGCGTTGAGTTCCGCCATTCAACACGTAATGTCTTGAATTCGGGCGAAAAGCGTTGAACGGAGTGTCTTCTCTCTAGGTTCTCATAACGTACCCTGCTATAAGGGAAAACCATGAACCTAGTCTCTCTAGTTTTAAATTTTTCATACAGAAACATAGCGAACTTTGTGCTGAAGATCTTGACAAGCATGTATGACAAGAGGATCATATATGCTACCTGCTAATATAATAAATGCGTAAACTGTTTTTTTTTGACAGAATAGAGAAGAATATTTATAACTAGATGTTACAGTAAAGTTTGATCTAAAAGTTCTCAGTAGAGTTGCGTGAAATAGTAACAAAGATTCCCAAATTTCCTCTACTCTGCCAAGACAGTATAAGAAGCAGCCTCACGATTTCAGATAAAAATTCCGAATAGCAGGGTAGTCAGAGTGAATGTAGTGTCAAGACACTCCGTTCACCGCTTTCCACTTGAATTTGAAATATTGCATGTTAAATGACAGTACTTAACGCCGTGATTTGTCTTACCAGAGCGGAGGAATGAAAATAATTTAAATACAATTATTCTCTCGAGTGGTAATCGAACCCACAACCGTGTTTACAGTCAGACATCGACAGCGCCACGACGGCTTCAGTGTAAGAAATTCGCGAAATTGTATTTTTCCATGTCAATGTCACGAGGTGTTATTTAATATTGTGACAGTTTTTAAGGCGCTAAAATTTTTTAATAAAATGTTAACGGTGTCAATAAATCCGCTCTATATAATTATCTTGTAAAATTTATAGTTTCATCATATTGGGCCTACAGAATATTCTCGCCTGTCGTGGCGCATAGGCACAAGCCCGCGACTGTAAACGCGACAGGTTGTGGGTTCGATTCCCACTCCAGAAAATGTAAAATTTAGTATTTTAATTTCTTGGGTTTGGTAAAAAGGCAAAGCGCGGCGTTGAGTTCCGCCACTCAACACGCAATGCCTCAATTCGGCGGAAAGTGGGGAACGGAATTGTTGAAAGTGAATGGAGTGTATTATTAGTATTTTTTTAAGTTATCTATAGATAATAAGATATATACCATACATACATAGCTTCACCCTGTACCCCGCATATAGCAGGGTAGGCAAAGGGAACCTAGTGTTAAGACATTCCGTTCCCCACTTTACGCTGAATTGAGGCTTTGCGTACTGATAGATAATAACGTAATTAAGAACTGTGAAATAAGTCGCGATGGTAGTGTGTTCGATTCTCGTTTAGGGAACTAGGGCAAGCACGAAAACTTGCGATAAAGTATTCGTATCGTTATCGAAAGAATTTCTATGGAAATTGAAAAGCGCCCCTACCGTGCGTAAGAGGAACTAACATTTTCCCATACAAAAATCTTTCGATAACACGATTCGATTGTCGCAACTTTTCGTTCTTGTCCAACAGTTTTCAGCTATATGCTATTTCCCGTATAAGGTAGTCAGAGGGAATCTTATGGCAGGAAACGTCATTATTCACTTTTCGTCTGAGTCAGAGATATTCCGCGGCGGAACTAAGCACCGCGCTGTGTATTTACTAGAGCAAAGAAACAAAAATAATTCAAATATAATAATTTCCTTGAGAGAAATCTAGAAATCGAATCCCAATCGAAAAATAATCGCGCTTACAGTGAGATATTTACCCACTGCGCCGCGATGACCTCATGGAATGTTTTTATTTAAGAATGTTTACTTTGACAAAGAACGACGTTGAGTTCCGCCAACCAATCATTAAATGTTCTAAGAGTCGTTCGTTTTTAACTTTTTTAAGCCCCACTAAAGGTCAAACCGCACAAAAACATGAAGGCTACCATATCAATATACAAAAATTTACTGCACTTTTATGCTTACCATCTGAGGCTTTTATTACAAAAGAATCATACTCAATATTAATTCAACATTGTTTCATTTTTGCACGGGACATCATTATTGATTAATAAAACAATAAGCATTGATAATAAAAATTATATTTATTTATTGTCAAAAATCGTTGTGCATTTTGAACTTTCCAACCACAACTCTTTTTAAGATCATGGTTAGCCATAAAAAAACTTATATATGTACCTATGTTTTTAAGCTTCACGCTCTATCCCGCATATAACCCAGGGTGTTAGGCAGAGGAACCTAGTGTTAAGACGCTAAGTTTCTCCTTTTCACTTGGGGCCAGGGGCATTGCGTATAGAAATGACAGACTCAGCAGCATTTATTTTTCGACCCAGGAAGTAGAAACTCCTCCATATATCTTTTTGGTGGAATCAGAACTCCTAAAACCATGCTCTGCCTATGATCAAGACAGCGCGCACTCTGCATGAACAGACCTTTAAATTTGAGAGGATCATGCAGGAATGGTTGTGTGGGTTTTTGACAACAGTCATAAAAAAACTTAATTGGCAATTCTCTCTTTTTATCGTTCCTTAGAGATCAATCAGAACCCCTGATCTAATATAGAACTCAGACTTACCAAATGCGACGATTCAATCACTACTCTCTCAATATTAGAATTTAAAATCTGTCCCTGCCATTTAGAACCACACCCAGAGATTTCTTCACTGCCAAAAATTACCTCTCACACTTACCTCACCGCGTACAAACTAACTCTAAAACCTATTCTTAATTAGTTTGCTGTTGAAGTTGAAATTACTTGTTTTCTTTGAGAGTGCTGACCATTCAAAACTTATTTATTTTCGACATCAACTGTTGGGTTCACCAGTATTACACATTTCAGGCTTCTCAATTTTCAGAAAGATGTCCGGTTCGGGATGTCAATACCCTTCCTCAGGGAGGACATGTTGAGATTTGTTTTACTTTTTTTTTTAAACTGTTTCTTATACGTATACGTCATGAGGGTCCAATTTTCGGCTGAATATCAGAGCGGAGAAATGTAGATTATTTAAATAAAAAAATCTCCTAAATGAGAATCGAACCCATACCTAATCACGTTTACAGTCCTACTGTCCCACTGCGTCACGATAGCCCCAAAGCGGGAGATACATAAAGATAAGAACTTATGACATTGACAAGTAAGTGACAATGGCGAAATAATTAATAATAATTAATGATGTTTGTTCAAAGGTAGTCCAAGGTTCGATATTGCGATGCGAAATGAGAGCAAATTATATTATATTACTTCCCGGATATGAGAATAATTAAACTTTTTTATTTTTGCAATAAATGTAATCATATGTGTGTATGTAATGTATGATAATTTTTTATGTTATATTTTGAAGGTCTTGAAATTGAGCATTTTGTTTGTTTTGTATGTGAACTTTGGGAAGCCATCATGGTAAAGTGGGCCAGTGTCTGAATGTAAACGTGATTGGTTGCGGGTTCGATTACCACTCGGGGAAATGATTATACATATGTAAATTTCTTTTATTTTCTCCTCTCTTGTTAAATAAAGCTCGGCGTTGAGTTCCGCAATGTCTTGAATTAGCCGCCCTAATTATTATTAACGAACGGAGTGACTTGACTCTTCTTTTAACCTGCTGTTTACGCAGAGACTCATTCACTTACCTGTACAACTTCTTTTTTTCTTAAGCTTCACGCTGTATCCCGCATATAGCAGGGTTCGTTCCGTCTGCCTAGACGGAACTAGAGAATCTAGTGTTATGACACTCCGTTGTATAACTTTTCATCTTTTTTTTTTCTTTTTCGTAGCGACTACCTTTGTCAGAGAGAAACTAGTGTTAAGACACTCCGTTCTCTACTTATTGATAATAAGCTATATAATAATGTTCTTTAGCAAGCACCTAAAAGAGAACCCGTGGTAATATTTTTCATATAATCTAAATAATTTATTCAATTTTAAAATAATTTATTCGCTTAAATGAAATATAGCGCGTTTAACCTAAATCATTAATGACTAAAAACTTCATACTTCTGAGTGTCACTTGAAAATTATTCAAACTTTGAACTTTATTTAAATATTCAAAATATTTTATAACGAAAAATGGCATAGACCGTTAGTTCGATGGTTCAAGGTTCGATTCCTGCTCGGAGGATGAATTATATTCATTTTTTTTCATTTCCTCGCTTTGATAATAAAAAATACGGCGTTGAGTTCCGCCGAAAATTGAGAAGTAAATTGACAAACCCAATTTTATACAGTGTGTAGATTCTAGGTTCACTCTGCTCCTCAAGTGAAAAAAAAAAACCAAATAATCTTTCCGTTCAGTGCTTTTTATAAATATACTAGCTCATCCCGCGGCATTGTTTTCGATAAAAAATCCATTACTTTTCGGTTTTGTAGGAATTTCGATAAATCTTCTCTTATAGCTCCCTTACACTCCACAAGGAGACTACATGCCAAATTTAAGCTTCCCGTGATCAAAAGATTCGCCTCTACGTTGTCAGTCACTTAGTAACGCAAACATTTTATATGTAGGATAGATATATGTTTTTTTTAGCTAAAGTATACATATATATTAAGTTAAAAACATCGGTCAATGTACGAGAAAACAATAGGTAGTAATAAAATGCAGGAGGTCACCCGAGGCCCGAACCGGCAGGTCGTTTGTCTTGTCAGCTTCACTATAGCGATTTTTGTTACGGATTTCTAAAATCATATACTTATTTATATATGTCTGCCGTGGCGTAGAGGTACAAGCGTGCGACTGTAAATGCGACAGGTTGTGGGTTCGGTCCAGGAATTGAAAATATTAAATAATATATATTTAATATTTTCATTGGAAAGCGCGACGTTGAGTTCCGCCACTCAGCACGCCTCAATTCGGTGGAAAGTGGGGAACGGAAAATGTTAAAAGAGAACGGAGTGTCTTAACACTAGATTCTCTGGTTCCCTCTGCCTACCCTGCTATGTGCTGGAAACAGCGTGAAGCTAAAAAAATATATATATGTTCTTTTTTTATAATATGTATCTAGTACATATAAAATGGTTACATTTATACTTAGTTAGGATGAGATGAGTAGTTTTTGAGTTATTCGTAATAATTTTACTTATTAGCGCATTTATTTAAGAATGATATTACGTAAATTTACTTAATATTAGTTAGCTGAATAACACTCTGACTCATTAGAAGAAAACAATTGTGGTTGTGTAATTTAATCTTCATTTAAAGGCAGATAGTGTCTTGTCACTCCACTCTCTATAACCAGTCTCCGCTTTCAACTCGAACTCAATACACTGTATTCTGATTTCCGCCTCAATACGCGTTGACGGAACTCAACGCCGCGCTTTGTCTTGCCCGAGCGGAAAAACGTAAATAATTTAAACATTATCATATGTATGTTTAAGACAAGTATTAAAATATATGATAAGCGACAGCACACGTTAGTATTGGCCTAGATTCAATCAAACTAAAAATTGATTAGATGAATTTCTTATGACATTTGAAGGTTATGTTTTAAGATGGTTGTACAATGAGTTTTTTTTTTTTAATTTAATATTTTTTTATTTTTTTTAAATGTGTCATTTGTAAGACAAAAATTTAACAATTTTCCTCATCAAGATCAATTCAAGGACAATTTTAGATGTCCCATTGGGTAACAATGACTTTTTTTTAGACAGAGGGAACCAGAGAACCTAGTGCTAAGACACTCCGTTCCCCACTTTCCACCGAATTGAGATATTGCGTGCTGAGTGGCGGAACTCAACGCCGCGCTTTGCCTGACCAGAGCGAGGAAATGAAATTAAACTTTTACATTTCCTGAAGTGGATGATGTTAATAAAAATTAACATAAAAATCTCTTAGTATGTCATTATCCTTATGTATGTTAGTATTTGAGTAAGAGCACCTAGTTTATCTAGTGTTTATCTTTAGCATATAAACTGTCATTAATATCGAATGCTACATTTAATTTAATTTAAATAATAATTTTAATTTTTTTATATGTATAATGATTAAAAATGTTTAAAATATATATCTATATATTAATATGTGAAACAAAAACTTTGTATTCCTTTTTACGAAAATATCGCGAACGGAGGAGCAGGAGCAACATAAATGTTACACACAGTACCAGTGACATCATATTTAAATAAAGTGACATATACGTTGCTAGGCAATGCGTTAAAAAACACAGTAAATAAATCTATTAATATCAATATTTGTGCTTATATATATTTTTTAACTTTTAACTATCTGAGAACCTATGTTAGTTAAAACACTCCGTTCTATAACATTTCCGTTCCCCACTTTCCACTGAATTGCACCATTGCGTGCTGAGTGGCGGAACTCAACGACGCACTTTACCTTGAAAAATACTAAATATTAATTATTATAAATATTTAAAAAAAATATTTCCTGAAGTAGGAATCAAACCCACAACGTGTGGCATTTACAGTCACGTGCTTGTGCCTGCGCGACGACAGGCCTCATAATATTATTTTTTTTTGGCTTCACGCTTTATCCCGCATCCCGCAGGGTAGGAAGAGGGAACCGGAGAACCTAGTATTAAGACAGTTCGTACCCCACTTTCCGCCGAATTGAGATATTGCGGGCTGAGTGGCGGATCTCAACGCCAAATCCAGGAATTGAAAGTACTAAAATTTAATATTTCCTAGAGTGGGAATCGAACCCACAACCGCACGCTTATGTCTCCGCCACAACTGGTCTCATAATATTAACATGATATGTAATATAGGTTCTGTCACGGGTTGATGACTTCAAAATTTATTACTAAGATGTATTTACTTGCCCTACAATATGGAGACTTCTGAAGATTAAGTCCTTATTCATTTTAATATTGATAAGTCTATTTGTAGGTATTATCTTTTTCTATGGTGGTTCAATAAGACTGTAAACACGATCGTTGGGGCTTCGATTCCCACTTGGGAATTATTATATTTAAATTATTTTCTTTTCCCCACTTCGGTAAGATATAAAGCGGCGTTGAGTTCCGTCACTCAATATGCAATGCCTCGAATTTGGGAGGAAAGTGGAGGACGGAGTGTCTTGATACTGGCCGCTCGTTTCCATAGTCATCCTCTTTCTACCTAACTAATTATGATAAGATCCTCAAGATACGTGTATCTTAGAACACTTCTTTCTTTTCTTCTTAAGCACATAAGTAAGTATGTGCTTAAGAAAAAAAATTATAAATTGACATCAGCATACAAATGTACTACAAAAAATATATTCAAAACTCAAAATCAAAATATTCTTTATTCAAATAGGCTATTGAAAGGACTATTGTATCATTAATTTACAAAATATGTCAGTAGTGTCAGTCTTAGCGGAAGCTACCAGCGGCTTGGAAGGCAGTTCTGCTGAGCAGAGCCGGCAAGAAACTTAACAGTTGCTCTTTTGTTTATCATTTATAATACAATTTTTTGCATCAAGTATGAATCGAACCCACACCCTCTGGTCTGGCAATTAAAATCACCAACCTCTACGCCAATAATACATTGTAAAAAGTTCTAAAAGTAAAAGGCTTTTATAAATCGTATCATATTACAAAAAGGTTTGAAGTGAATGTAATCCATCAGAAAATTGACACTTTATTTAAACTTCTTATACGAGTATAAATCAATATTACTCTTAGTATTTAATCTTCTGCAGATGTCTAGTCGTTTGGGGAACTCACTTTCTTGCATTATGTATGAACCAAAAAAAACAAAAAAGTATATGATTTTGCTTACTATAGACGGTTCTAGGTTCGATTTCCTCTCAGAAGAATTATTAATTTCTCCCCTCTGGTCAGCGCAATAAAGCGCAATATCTTAAATTCGTGCAAAAAGAGGAGAAAGGAATGTCTTAACACTAGATTTTCCCTATTTATATCGCCTTGTGGAAAAAGCATGATTATAGTATTTGTAGTCGTTGGATAAGCCCAAGCCGTGCATGACCTGATGTAAATAAGTTGATAAATTGAACATGTGTACATTTAGCACTTAGCATTTTGTATATACCGTTCATTAAAAAAATAAAAAAACCATTTCCCCGAGTGGGAATCGAACCCATATTATAATAACACGTTACACGATATAAATTCCATAAAATATTAAAAAAATATTAGTCCATGTGTTATTCTGACCTACTAGATAGATATGAAATAATTA